>OU744318.1:27351880-27419379 GCA_916610145.1 Eristalis arbustorum
TTTTGACATTCCTGCCAGACTCGTCAGATTGTGCAGGATGACGATGGAGAGCTCTCGCTGCTCCATCAAGGTCGGTAACGAACTCACCGAGACCTTCAATGTCAGAAAAGGTTTTAGACAAGGCGACGCGCTGTCATGTGATTTCTTCAACATCGTGTTGGAGAAGATCGTGCGAAACTCACACGCCAACACTAGAGGCACGATCTTGCAGAAGTCCGTTCAACTGCTAGCATACGCGGACGATTTTGACGTGATTGGCCGAACTCAGCGAGCCATCAATGAAGCGTTTGCTTATATTGCAACGGAGGCGGCAAAAATGGGTTTAGCGGTGAATGAGGGCAAAACAAAGTATATGCTGTCATCAAGAAAGGACTCACAACATCGACGACTCGGTCAGAACGTCACCATGGGCAGCTACAACTTCGAGATAGTAAAGGACTTCGTCTACCTTGGTTCCCAAGTAAATAGTGCGAACAACATCAGTACCGAGATTAAACGTAGGATAACTCTTGGCAACCGCTGTTTCTTCGGGCTCAAGAGGCAATTGAGTAGTAGAGCAATCTCTCGAAAGACCAAGCTCACGTTATATAAGCCCTTGATCATCCCTGTCCTGCTGTATGGCGCGGAAGCTTGGACCATCTCAAGAGCGGATGAAGACGCACTTGGTCTCTTCGAGAGAAAAGTTCTGCGTTCAATCTTTGGTCCTGTTTGCGTTGAAGGTTCTTGGAGAAGGTGATTCAACCACGAACTGTACGGGCTGTACAGCGACATGAGTCTAGTCAGCCGTCTACGGATTCAACGCCTAAGACGGCTAGGCCATGTAGAGCGCATGGGCAACACTGCTCCAGCCCGAAGAGTCTTCGACTCCGAACCAGTGGGACAACGCAATAGAGGACGACCACGAACCCGATGGCGCTCTCAAGTGGAGAAGGACCTCAACCAACTTGGAGTGCGAAATTGGAGGCAGCAGGCTAAAGAACGCGCCAGCTCTAGAGGATTGTTGACCGAGGCCCAGGTTCACCCCGGACTGTAGCGCCACAAGAAGAAGAAGAATGGTTTTTTTCATTCGTTTGGGCTTTGGACTATCCGGTCCAATGAATGATTTTTTCACTCGTTTGGACTATCGAGTCCAATGAACGATTCGTTCACTTGTTCACGGAGTGGGGTTTTTAGGTTTTTGTGATTTTTTTATTTGTGATATTTCTGTACCGAAGACTAAAATTCCTTGAACAAAAAAAAAAACGCTATGTACCTCCTAACTTAAAAAAACAAAAATGGGTAATGTGGCAACGGATTCTAGTCGTAGGTTTTTAACGACCCAGTATGTGAATGAATGAATAAAACTATTCGATAATTGAAATCATTCAGTTACTAACTATCGATAGTGCAATTCATTCGATAGTTCCCATCACTAGTCATATAGCAGGACAAGGACGATTAAGATCTTACAGCGGATCGCTTTAGTAGTTCCAGAGAAGACTTTCCTTATCAATTGCTTTCATAGCCCAAAGCAGCGATTGGCTGAAGGTATTCTTCGTTTGATGTCAACACAGGTGTCGTTGTCTGAATTTACTACATAGCGTTTCCTGGATAGACGAAGCTTGACTACATCAAAGCTGTATCAGCAGCTCTGCAGCCTTACTTAATGTCCAGCTTTCGGCTCGAAGTCTGACCAGAACCATATCTGGGTGCATTACTACGATGTTCTCAGGCATTTTAAATGAAATCTTTCAGGATAACTGCAACTGCAAAGTTATGAAAATGTGAAATAAAATAACGTGTTTATTTAATTTTGTTCTTGAAAAAATGAGTCAAATCTACAAATTATGAGTCCCTGAGTAAGGCTAAAAAAAAAATGAGTCCTTTTGACTCTATAGAGTCCCTGTGGTAACACTGGTTGTGTCACACCAAGTGGAAAAAGAAGTGCCTTCTTGATTCAGCCGAACTTCTCCTGTTCGAGCCAACAATAGACCATTTAGCTCATTTGCCTTAACCCTTCCCGTACGCAGTTTAGGTAATAAACATACAGCAAGTTCGCATATTGGACACCTTCTTCGATTATCGCAATAATATGAGATTCTAGGCCCGTTTGAACTTTTGCTGGTACATACAGCGGTCCACAAAAGTTTGCGTACACCTGTAACTTGAATGGAAAGAATTTTAATTCAAATGGACAAAAAATCATTTCATCTTATTACTTTTGGTGTTAATACTTAGTAGGATATCCTTTCATCCTTATTACCTCTTTCAACCGGTTTTGCATGGATGCTACCAATTTATTTATATTACTCCACTCAGCTAACAAAGTTTCCTTCAACATGTCTTTATGGGTGGGTGCTGATCTTCCTTTCTAATGCTTCCCACACGTGCTCAATTGGGTTGATGTCTGGGCTTTGTTTGTGGTGTGGGGATTGTTATATAACAGCCACAGACGGGCATTATGTGCTGTATGTTTTGGGTTCAGCAAGATATTGGCTGGAAATAGTAGTCGTTCGAAATACCTAACATTTCAGCACTTGCTCGTAAATTCCGTTTGAGAATATCAGTGTACACATACTGGTTCATTGTACCTTCTACTATTTTCAACTTTCCGACCCCTGTTGACGCCATACAGCCCCATACCATTACACTTCCACCTCCGTGCTTTTTTAAGGATTAAGGGCATGGTTTTGTCGTCTCCATACCCTCAAGCGGCCGTCAGACCCAAAAATGTTATATTTGGATTCGTCTGAGAATATAACAGAACGCCACAAGTCTGGAGACTTATTCACGTACTCCTTAGCGAATGCTATCCGCTTTTGTCGGTTGATTTTGTTCACCCTTTTCACAGTTTTGTTCTCCTCACAGTTTCTGGGTGAACTTTGATGTTACTGCTTCTCTCAAGGATAGCACTGAATGGTTCTTGGTCCACCATCCGCTTTATAACACGTTTATCTCTTTCGGTGAGCTTCGATGGGCGGCCTGATCTTAGCTTTGATTCGACCCGTTCTTCGTATCTAAAGCGATCAATTGTTCTCTGAATTGTTGACCGGCTTCTTGATGTTTCCTTTGATATTTCTGTATAGGACATTCCACGTACAAGTTTATACTGCCGCTCACTAACACTTAACTCTTTTTTTGCCATTTTTACCGTCCTAACTTTTTCTCGCGTCAATACAATGTCAATGCAATGTCAATGCACAAATCAACAAGAACGCTGTGTCAAGAAACAATTACCGTTACATATACGGTGTTTAAAAGAAACAGTATTACCAGCTGTACGCAAACTTTTGTGGAGGGAATTTTGGAACTTCTTTGGTTTTTGTTATGTTTTTTTTTTAAATGAATAATAATGTTTAATTTATTTTGTTGTTGTTGTTGGAGTTTACCTTTCAAAAATATTTTTAGCTTATGTTAGGCTAATGACAGCCATTTTTTTTACAAATTGCATCATTGTACGCAAACTTTTGTGGAGCACTGTATGTGTACCGTGTGGCACGAAATTGCTCGAGTACCGACGAACCTTTCAAACTCCCACATTATTCGCATAAAATTCAAATTATATCACACACCCCTCCGAACCCAATCGGCATCGTAAAATCCATCGCATGTCGTCGCCCGGACAGAGAACATTTGAATTCGCACTAGGCGTATGCCGACCACTCCCCGATACCAGATCTTTGTCCTTGGCGCTGATTAAAACCATAAAGCCAAATAAATCATAAAAAATTCAAAGCGGTCGGCCGACCTGGCCCGCGATTCAAAGGCTTTCCCTTTACGATGTCGTAAAAGTGATCACAACTTATTTCCCCATTTAAGTGCGTACCTCGGCCATTGCCTATCCTTCTGGAAACTCCTTACCGCAGGCCCATCCCGTCGACATCATTTTCCTTTTCCCCTTTGTTCCCAGTCGTGCATCTCAAGGAGCTAAAGACTGACCTGAGCGCCACGTCGTGCATGTCTATTTCCAGTCAGTGCCTGCGTCCATTAGTCATAAGTTCCCCTCGTAAATCCGAGGAATCGTTTGAATGGAATTAGCGCGCCAGTGAGTCAACGGCGGTCGCAACATGCATTAAACATGTCGCCGAGAATGTTTGCCTGCAGTTTGTCGGCGTCTTCCCAGAAATCGACTGGTTTTCCATTCACGACCCTCGACCTTATCAAGGGAACAGTGCTGGTTTGTGTCGCTGCCTGATAAGAGGCATCAGCTGTGCCTCGCCATTGTTTGGCGGACTCCACTGGAGGGAAGAACAAGAGAGAGACAAAAAACCCGAACCCACCCAACTGGTTTGGCACGATGATTGGGCCGCAATAAATCAACAATCCCTTTGCCTCCGGACAACAGCAGCTTTGTCTCCTCAAGAAACACGCCGAGTACTTTCTAAGCAACAGTCGCCGCACACGCGAAGGGTGAGTCAGCAGCAATCTGACAGATTGTGTGCTCGGCGCTCGCATCTCGGCTGTCACTGGCGTCGCATACTCGTCCATCAAAAGTGGGACTCAATCGAAGAGTTCTGTGCCCGATTCGCTTTCGCGTCCACACGCTGAATCATCTGCAGCAGTCTGCGTGAGTTCACGGGGGAAAAACCGGAGAAACAGTGAACGCGTCGACGGGGAGAGAGAAACACGAAAACCTGTTTCCCTGCGCGCACCTAATGCCGTGTGTGGGGCAATTCTGTGCCACAGTTGGCGAGGACAAATTGCTGCAAGCAAATCCGACAACGACACGAATGTTTGAGGCATTAACGCGCTCCGCCAGAAGCGTTGCTCAATCGATTCGGATTCTCTTTGGTCCATGTAACCACTTCGCGGCGAGGCGACGTTTGAGTCTTTGAACTTCGATGCCAACGGTGCTGTGGCGCATTAAGATGGATTTCCTCTGATTGATGGCTCATCTTCAGTCCGCCGGCACAGATGACCACTCGACCAATTTCGTAACGAATCAGTGAGTGGGTGGACTGTGTGCAATGCAGCCGGAAATGGAAAACAAGCGCCAACCGGTGATGAGCTCATCTCGAGGCTCCGCAACCAGAAAAGGCCAACTTTGGAAGGTCAGTAGTTGTGCAGCTGATGGATTTCAGTGAATGTGGCTTTTGATGCGAATTTGATAAGAGTTGCGACGGGAAAGGTGCAAAGTCAAGGTTGATTCACTCTCTCTTCTCTTCCGCTGTCGATGGACTGACTCTGACGTACGTTTTTGAGTTCGGCAATAGATCAGCGCACATTTCTGTATATTTTAAGCATCCAGTTACCTCGCGGTGAGAAGGTCAGAAGCTAACGGAGAAGACGAAAATAAATGACTGACGGAAAGGTTAACTTCAAGTTGGGTAGCTGCGGGTCGAAATTTAAATGTCAAACCGGAGTGACAAATGTCAAACTTTTGTGTACGGGAGCAGTGTGTTCTCTGTATCAACGGTGCCTCTTTGCTACAGGGTCCAGTAAATATGCTGTATTCAGGTTTAGATCTACCGTCAAACCACTGACTGCTGCAGAGCAGTCACACTTTGGCCAGAACAGGCCCATTGATGCGGATTGACTTCTCCTAACGCTGGAACCAGTTGGTGCTGCTGATGAACCGATTTAGTTGGCCAATGCTGGCACTTTTTAGCTCGTTACGGCTGCTGAAGTAGTAGGCTGGAACCTACGACTGGCAAGAGCACTGCAGGAGCAGAGAAGGTGATGAGTATTCTCTTCCTCCTCTTCATCCATGCAGCTACTGCAAAAATCATTTTATGGAGCACCCATCCTGCGAGCGTGAGTGCCAATTGCACAGTGCCCGGCTATGACTCCTATGAGGGTCCTTAATGAGGGCTTGCTGAGTCCAAGTTGACTGAGTGACCGTTTTAGGTTGAGTGATGGCCAGATTTCTTTTGTTTTAAGGCAGGTGGTGCCTTCTAGCCATTTGTCATGGATCGCTACAGCCACAAAGATGATAGGCTGTAGCCATCGGCATGGATGGTGGTACCCCTTCTATCGATTGGGATGAGGTTGTACCACACCTAGCGAGTTCGTCGGCTTTGCAGTTACCTGGTATGTCACAGTGTCCCGGCACCCACATGAGGTGAATGTTGAAATGCTCGGCCATCTCGCTAAGAGACAGCCTGCAATTAAGGGATGTTTTAGAGTAGAACATGACACTGTCCAGGGATTTTATGGCGGCCTGGCTATCGGAACAGATGGTGATATCCCTTTTTGATGTCACATTGTTTTTAAGCCACGACAGCGCCTCTTTAATCGCTAAAGTGATCAGGGAGCTTCACGGAGATAGCAATGTTGAGGTCTTGAGAATAGGCACCCGCACACACCCCTTCTTTTGTCTTCGATCTGTGAAGATGCGCAGAGGATCGTTCAGCGTTTGCCTGTCAGACATCCAGTCTATCTCTTAAAAGCCAGTCTGCCAGCCTGTTGGGTTAGGCAGACGGCAGCCAGTTTGTTTTAATTAATTCGGTCTTTCCTAGAACACTGTGTCGATCCATCCACAGTGGTCCTAGTTCGATCTAACTCCACCTTTTAAGTGACCTCAACCACTAGACCAACCTCTGTGTCGTGTTTGAATCACAATCTTCATTGTTGTCCTTCCTGTTGGTCGGTAGAAAAACGATACAATTTTTTAATGGATGCTTAAATTGCGTGGAATCCAGGTGTGTTGCAAGGAGAACCCGCTAGCGGAATGCTGTTCCTCTCTTGTGGTTCACCTCGAAAGGTGCAGCGTCGCACACGCTTTAGTTCCCTTAGAGTGGTTCACAGCAGAGTTGGAGATTGTGATGAGAATATGATTTTTTCTGTGTGGAGTTGTCTGCCCGATTGGGTGTTTCTTTGAAGCCCATCAATGCGCTGTCTTTGTAGTTCAACTGTTCAAAAATCTGGCTTATTCTTTTGATGTCGCGAAATGCTTTCCATTGCATCAGGGTCGATTAATACACGTAGGAAATGGTGTGCGCGATTCATTGGTAGCCCTAATAGGGCCGCTGTGGCAGTTGAAAGATGAGGCAGGCTATCCATCCGAAAGGCCTTACTAACCTTCTTCTTCTTTGCTTGGCGCTACAGTCCGGGGTGGACCTGGGCCTCAGCCAACATGCCTCTCCAGCCAGCACGATCTTTCGCCAGCTGCCTCCAGTTGCGCACACCAAGTTGGTTGAGGTTCTTTTCGACTTGTGTGCGCCATCTAGTGCGAGGACGTCCTCTGTTGCGCTGTCCCAATGGCTCGGTGTCGACGACTCTTCGGGCCGGAGCTGTGGTGTCGATCCGCTCTACATGACCTAGCCATCTTAAGCGTGGGATCCGAAGACGCTTAACTAGGTGCATGCCGCTGTACAGCCCGTACAGTTCGTGGTTGAACCTTCCTCCAAACGCCATCAACGCAAACAGGACCCAAGATCGTACGTAAAACTTTTCTCTCAAAACAACCAAGAGCTTCTTCATCCGCTTTCAATAGCGTCCATGTCTCTGCGCCATAGAGCAGGTCTGGAATGATCAGGGTTTTATACAAGGTCAATTCGGTGTTTCGACAGATGGCTCTGTTACTCAAATGCCTCTTGAGCCCAAAGAAGCAGCGATTGGCAAGAGTAATTCTGCGCTTGATCTCGGTACTAGTGTTGTTGTTCCTATTTACTCCAGAGCATAGGTAGACGAAGTCCTTGACTACCTGAAAGTTTCTGATGCCCAATATGACGCTCTGTCCGAGACGTCGATGTTGTGCGTCCTTCCGTGATGACAGCATGTACTTTGTTTTGCCCTGGTTTACCACTAGACCCATTTTAGCCGCTTCCGCTTCAATACCAGCAAACGCCTCATTGACGGCTCGCTGTGTTCGTCCAATCACGTCAATTTCGTCCGCGTAAGCAAGCAGTTGAACGGACTTTTGGAAGTGCCAAGACAGCGCCTCTTTAATCGCTACAGTGATCAGGGCGCTTCACGGAGATAGCAATGTTGAGGTCTTGAGAATAGACACCCACACTCACCCCTTCTTTTGTCTTTGATCCATTTGTGAAAATGCGCAGAGGATCTTTCAGTGTGTGCACGTCAGTCATCCAGTCCGATCTGGAGGGAATACTGATTGAGAATTTCTTTTCGAAGATGGCCTGGGGTAGTCGGCGGTCTGTGTCGCTAGGTAGGAAATTGAATTCCTTGAAAATGGTTGAGTGGCCAGTGTTGAGTTCGGCCCACAATCGAGTGTTTCGAGTCTCATGGCTGTGCTTGCTGCTGTTTGTTTCCCGTCAAACAACTTCCAGTGTAAAAATAACTGTCACATGTGAAATCTATTACATTTTGTTCCAGATAATCGATTGTAATAAAATTGTTTTCAAGTGTCAAAGATGCTGGTATGTCAAATTTTAAATAATGTTGACCGAATCTTTAAACAGAACCCATTAAGTGTAGGGAAAGAGTAGAAATTGAATAAATAGAACTCACAAAGAGGCCAATTATAGGGCCTAGCTCGAGGCACCACAGATCAAGTCCAGTAGACAGATGTTGCATAAGTCCGGTGATGTCTTCTGTAATCTCAATGATGATTCTTGTTACCACCAAAGATGAGAATGCAGAGCCTAAAACAGGAAAACAAATTGCCCCTAAAAAACAATGTAGATTTTCGAAAAGTGAAGCAGAAACCATAAAAGCGAAACTCCTGGCCAGATGTTCTCACTCGATTGGCAAATAGTCTCCTCTACGCTACCTCTACTACTCTTCATATACTATTGCATGTGTCTATTTTGATGCTCGCTGTGTTCGTCCAATCACGTCAATGTCGTCCGCGTAAGCAAGCAGTTGAATCGAAAGGCTGTATACGGCACAGGTTGCCCCTCTTCTAAATACGAAGTGTTACAGAATGTAGCACATTCTATGCATATGCAAGTACATATGGTATATAATGCGTCATGAAACGTGTTAAGCCAAACGAGAAATAAGTCACTAAGTAGTTAATGAAGTAGTAATCCGGAGTAGACCTTGGCCTCAGCCAGCGTGCCTCTCCATGTAGCCCAGTCTTGTGCTAGTTACTTCAGGCATATGGACTCTCAACATATTCTAGCTGCGTGCGCTTCCGTAGGCGTGGTGTTCCTATACCGCGTTGTCTCTCGGAGTTGTAGTCGAAGGCTTTCCGTGCCGTAGCATTGTTTCTCTACATGATCCAGCCAATTGAGACAAGAGATTCGCACTCGTTTGAGACAGACGATATCGCTGTACAGTTCGTCGTTCAGTCTCCTTCTCCAAACACCACCCGTACATCCGGGACCGAAGATAGTTCGAAGGACTGTCCTCTCGAAGCGACCAAAAATATTCTTGTCCCTGTTTAGTTAGTGTTAATGCTTCTGCGCCATACAGTAGGAAATAAACTATCATGGTCTTATATAGGAATATCTTGGTTCTTCGATAGATGTCTTTCTCAGTGGCCTTCCAAGTGCAAAAATACCGCGATTAGCCAATGGTGTTACAAAAATCGCATGACAGTGCGTCGGCTTGTCTAAATCCTTTTCCGACATACGACGTCGTCTAGGTATAATCTTTACCGACCTTGGGGGAGCAACGGGCATACGGCCAACACGGACAAGTTTCTATTGGGTGTAGCGCCACCCATATTATTATTATTTAAACTTTGTCAGTGATGTGCAACGCGTCTAGTTGAGCAGGTACTACCTGAAGTCTGTCGTAGAACAAAGGCTGTTCGGAATTTTTCTCTTTAAAACAAATAACGGGCGTTGAGGGGTTACAAATAAGTGACAATCTGTCTAGTCTCAAAAAGAGGTTTTGACAAGCTGCCTTGTCAAAAATAACTGCCCAACCATAGGGACCCTCACCTTTCCCAAGACCCACACTCTTCCGGGATTCTCGAAACTGTTTACTCGTGGCTATTGACAGATTTTGCAACCTTTCCTCCACGCCCTGTGGAAGCCATCGCATCTTTTGTCTTAGCTAGCGCCCAACGAGCTCCCCTTTTAACCCCAATTTCCCAAGACCCTCTCGAATCGAATTCCATGACGAATTATGCCACTTAATCCCATTCCGGCCTCGTCTCTGTACGTTCCCGCCATAAAATTCGAATTTGCATAGCAATGAAGTGTTGCCATCCAATTGTAGCGCGATGCCATAAAACTCTCAAGACACATCATCGGCATCCCGGCGCGCCGTTGGCCCAGCATACTTGTTGCCAAACACACAGAATTCCGAAAAGACTTAGCCGCCCGTCGCCTTCGGCCGCTCGGTTGCGCAACTGTTGCAACAATGAAATGTTTATTTCCTCCTCGTCGTCGTCGCGCAAACAAACACCAAGAGTCCATCGGGGGAGGTGAATCGGGTAACCGCTTGCTGCTCGGGCCCCCAAAGAGCGCACTTCAGAAACGAACCACGTTCCGGCGGCGCACCTACACAGCGCGCATTGTTTACCCCCCTCTTTCATTTGTTTAGAGCGATAATTGGCTGGAGTCGAAGTCGAAGTCGAAGAACCGGGAGCACACGCAGTGGCTAGTACGTACCTCAGCGCGCAAATATTTAGTGCTCGTGGCCTGGAAGTGGAAGTGGAGTTTATCACCATCCACCATCGAGTGTCTGGGGGAGAACGAGCGCACAAGGTGCTGGCGGTAAGGTGCTGGTCACGATAAGAGCGCCCGTTCGGCGATATCCTATCTATTCGACTTTAAGGGCTTCGATTGGTTTCGCTGCCATGACATGACACCGCCACACCATGCGCGGGGGCTGGTGTCGATTTCGGTGGATTTGGGCCAATTCGACCGTGTGTGCGGTTGATTGTGATTTTTTCGATTTTTTTTCGGTTTTGGTAGCAACGTTCGAAACAAGGAAAGTTATTGTCTGACTGAACGAGCGAACGGCGCGGAGTTAGAAGTGGGTTAAGTAGCGAGTGAGTGACGACGAGTAGTTTCCCGGCAGAACCGTAGCGCGGAGGCGGTTCAGTGAACTTTTTTGTTTACGCCGAAGTGTGGCGAGGGGACGGCCGCTTTACGATCGATACTGGGGACGACCGCGGAGTGCAGATGGGTGTTGGGCCTGTTTACAGTCGACTCGGTGCTGGTTTGTGGGAAGTGGCCGCGGTGAAATCGGCCCGTACTTCAAAATTAAATCGAAAATTCTTCCGCAATGAGTGCGAATAGTTTTTTGGGCGTAATTTTACTTTCCTCAAGAAATGGGTGGCTTTCGATTTTTTTTTGTGTTCACTTTCCAAGAGAGCTTCGGTGGTTCGTGTGAGGAATCAGATTTGTTTGAGAAATCAGACAGGAACCCATCGCAACATCTTCTGGACATTTGTTTGCTTCTGCTCATGATTCTTTTGCCAATTTCAGAAGGCCGCCTTTCGTCGACGGTGCTGGAAGTGAAGTTCAGTGGTAAAAGGAGAACGACTGTCCACGTTGAATAAAAAGAGTCGACCTCCACCTAGAAACATCAGCAGCATGACAGGCTGCATCCGAAAATCCCATTCACGAGGTCCCCCATTCGTCCCTTCAATCAATCAACCACTCAATTACTGTCCCATTCGTCAATTCAAAGTGAATCACATTCCCAACTGCAGACCTGTTCAGTGTGCCCACTCTTCGTTCGATAAGAACATTCCCTTCGCCGCACTCGAGCCTCTTATCTGAGAAATGATAGAATCGTGGCAGTCAAATGTAAATAGCGTCTATTGACACGAGACTCAAGTTTTTCATTGACCTGCGGTGGTGTAGACAGGAAATTGTTTCTGTTTTGCTGTTTGTTTGTTACTCTTAATGCATCTCTGTCTCTCTGTGTGCGCGGCTCCTTGCTTCGCTCGAGGAGATAAAGTGGCAGCGATATCAGGAACATCTCTTTGCCGAGACTGTCGGTAACGAGAGGTGGTTTTTAGGTAACACAACGCAAATATATTTCTGTAGCAAATAATGGACACACATTTTAGTTTAAGACCGAAGTGTTGTTCTTACGAACATTTTGAAGGCAATGACAACAAGCCACTAGTGACGTTCACAGTACATCTAGTTTAACGCAGTTGGACCACCGCATCGGTCTTATAAATGTGAACGATATGTACGACTGTAGTATTGGTGGACGAATGAGACGATGAAAGTTCAATTTGTTCCACATTTTCCATCGGTCTAACCAGATGTGGTACAATGGGAACATGGCTCTTCACAATCAGTCATGGCTTGACTGTAACAAAAAATATACAAAATATCCTCTGCAATTATACAAGAGCTTTGCACTTAAAAACACAACATATCCGTTCAACAACAACTGCCAACAAATTACAACAATGACACAAACTTTGTTGAGGTTGGAAGCATGCCCTTGTACGAAGACGCCTAGTTGGTTGATGTCCTTTTCCACTTGTGTGCGCCATCTAGTGCGATGACGTCCTCTGTTGCGCTGTCCCAATGGCTCGGTGTCGACGACTCTTCGGGCCGGAGCTGTGGTGTCCATCCGCTCTACATGACCTAGCCATCTTAAGCGTTGGATTCGAAGACAATTAACTAGGTGCATGCCGCTGTACAGCCCGTACAGTTCGTGGTTGAAACTTGATCTGGTTGACATAACGTGTGCGACTTGTGTGTACCCGTCCACCCGCCAGCGACACAAGCGCCACACCAACCATAAATGAACCAGACTAGCCGCAATGAGAAGAGAGCCGTGCAAAATTTAACTGTCATTCTGACAGCTAATAGTACTCGTTACTTTGGGCAACAACTTAGATGGCGCTGATCGAGCGGACGACGTTCTACTTATCCCCATCCGACTTCACATATCCAGGTCCGAGGAATAAACTAGAGTATTTCCCGTGTTCTGCTCCTCGAAACCGCTACGGACCATCAACCGAGTAATAAAACTATCTGATGGAAGCGTTTGACACAGAGTAAGAATAGAACAGCCACAACTGGAAAAGTTCAACTGAATCTGTTTACGAAGAGTACTTTTATACGAGCTAAATCGGACAGCAAGCTATTCCATCCTTTAGGCAAGGGAAGTGAAGCTTTTCTTATGTCTTACCTCTCTTGCCGACAAGATGGAAAAGCTTGCCGGCCAATTAAGCTCGTGTAAAAGTACTCGAAGTGTTGTCCAATCTCCATTCTATGGATGAGTTCGGCCAATCACGTCAAAATCGTCCGCGTATGCTAGCAGTTGAACGGACTTCTGGAAGATCGTGCCTCTAGTGTTGGCGTGTGAGTTTCGCACGATCTTCTCCTGGACGATGTTGATGATGAATCACATGACAGCGTGTGGCCTTGCCTAAAACCTTTTCTGACATTGAAGGTCTCGGTGAGTTCGTTACCGACCTTGATGGAGCAGCGAGAGTTCTCCATCGTCATCCTGCACAACCTGACGAGTCTGGCAGGAATGTCAAAACTAGACATGGCGCTGTGTAGCTCGTCTCTATGCGGCCTTAAAGTCGATAAATAGATATTGGGTGTCGATCTGCATCTTTGAGTCTTCTCCAGGACCTGCCGTAGTGTAAATATTTGGTCTATTGTGGACTTCCCTGGCCTGAAACCGCACTGATAAGTACCTATCAGGTTGTTGACAAAGGGTTTCAGGCGTTCGCACAGAACGGCAGAGAGCATCTTGTACGCGATGTTAAGGAAGCTGATCCCTCGATAGTTGGCCCAGTCAAAGAGGTCTCCTTGCTTGTGGACCGGCTAAACGATACTAAGATTCCACTCGTCGAGCTTGCTTTCCTCCGATCATATCTTGCAGATGAGCTGGTGCGTGCGCCCAACCAGGTCATCTCCAGCTGCTTTAAACAGTTCCGTGGACAATCCGTCCGCTCCAGCAGCACGGCATCCAGTTTTTAATTAATTCGGCCTTTTATGTGTGGATCCATTCACAGTGGTCCTAGTTCGATCAAACTCCATCTTTTAAGTAACCTCAACCACTAGACCACCCCTTGTCGTGTTTGAATCACAATCTTCATTGTTGTCCTTCCTGTTGGTCGGTAGGAAAACGAAAGAAATTTTTAATGGATGCTTAAAATGCGTGGAATCCAGGTGTGTTGCAAGGAAAACCCGCCAGCGGAATGCTGTTCCTCTCTTGTGGTTCACCTCGAAAGGTGCAGTGTCGCACACGCTTTAGTTCCCTTAGAGTGGGTCACAGCAGAGTTGGATATTGTGACGAGAATATGATTTTCTCTGTGTGCAGTTGTCTACCCGTTTGGGTGTTTCTTTGAAGTCCATCAGTGTGCTTGAACTTACTGTCATCTTTGTAGTTCAACTGTTCAAAAATCTGACACTAAGTGGATTTAATTTGATATTTTGAGCTCTTTAAGTCACCCATTTGACTGCCTTGGCTGCTTTACACACGCTAATTTTGACAGCAAGCAATTTTCAAGGCAAGATAGATGCGACAAATGTTTACCACCTTGCCTAAAGGATGGAAAAGCTTGCTGTCAAATTTAGCGTTTGTAAAAGCAGCCTTTGCTTCTCACGCTTGCTTTGAAAAGTAATTTCCGAACCAACAAGGAAAACATCTCAGCAGTGCAGACGGAATAAATGGAGAACTATCCCCTCAGCCTAAAGCCTTCGCCTTCCATCACCCCGAACAGACAAGTTACTGTTTGAGGTTGCTGCTCCTCGTAGTGTCCCAAGTTCAGGTCATTGCTTTCCTTCCACTGCGGCCAAATGACTTCCATCAACAGCGCCCTAATCGGTTTCATCCAACAAGCACTCCCCTTCGCATGCGTGTCCCTCCCAACTCTAAGCCGTGCCCCGAACAAAGCGGAGCCCCTCACGTATGCATGTGCCTTATTATGTATTCGTTGTCGCTTCGCAAGAGACCGCACCGCTCTTTCTATGATTAACCAGATAGCCCATACGGCACATCGGCCCATTAATGCGATTATTCTACCCACAAGCCTCCACGCTGTCCGGCCCGACGGTCTGCGTCGCCGTTCCCTTGGACTCGGATGAGTGTATCGTTCGAGCTGGTCGTCATTAAGTTTGATTAACGTCAATTGAAGTCGTCAACCGCCACTCGACGGGTACAGCTTCAGCGGCCGCGACGTATCGTCCGCCTTGCCATCGTCTGCGGCATCTGGAGCGAATTCTTTTGTGCGACAGTGACCACACCTTGTTCTGAATTCTTGAGAGTGTCACAAATCGCATTTGCGGCCGACGACGGATGGCTGACCTCGCGTCCAAGTGTGACACACGTGCACACGGCCACTTCACCTAATGCAGTGCACTCGAGTTCGCATAGCCTTCCAATTAACGCCGCGGACGCCTCTTATCAGGGCAAAGCACCCTCGGCCGTCCATCGATCCACGTTCCACTCTCAACGGGGCTGTGACCTTAATTAAAGCTGTTTCCATCGATCTAGTTGTGTCGAGCGTGTGCTGTGCTCTCGTGGAACAAAAAAACACGAAATCTGGGCGCTCCAGAGATACATCCGAGCAATCGGGGCCACCAACGTGCATTCGGCTGCACGTGCAGGCGCTTCGGATTTTTAATTGAAATCGACATTTGTGGGTGGGGACTTAAAGCAGCCACGAGGGCGAGTGTGTCGCGTGGATGATGCGAATCGAGTGAACAGCCGCACTTGGCTGTGCAGTCGGCTGCGAGAGATAGTTTTAAATTTGTTTTTCCTTCAATTCGAAACCAGCCCCTGGGCGAGGCACGCTTCGATGTTTGGAATGGCAAAGAAGTGCCGTAATATCCAGCGGCATCCTTCGAATCAGAGTTTATCGAACGAGGCTCATGTGCCGGGGTGTGTGTGGGCGTGGCCGTGGGGGGACTGCTTGTTGTCCCGAGGGAATTTCATTACAAAGTTTTATTCAAAGTTTTCTTTCCTCCTTCTCGTTGCAGGTAATTGGAGAGGAACAAGTTTGCGTCTGCCGCTGGCTGCGGATGGAGTGTCCAGAAGCGGCAATCCTGTTAAGATCCCAAATCGATGGAAGTTAACTTGTAGTGGTTGCGATTCGATCCGCTTCGGTGTCGAGGGCTGCCAGGGGATTGATTAAGTTTCTCTCAAGTCGGAACTGAGATGGTGCTCTGGTGTGCTGGTCAGGGTAAGAATTTCTGCAAATACTGTGGCTCACTCTTGTGTTGGGAAAGTTTCTCGAGTGCATGTTTGTTTGGCTTCCGACGGGAATGCAATTTTTGGGTGCAGCCAAAGTTCAGGGCACTCGGGCATAACTTCGCTTCTTGCAGCAAGTGCAAATATTCGTGTTGGTCTGGTGTCAACTCTGATTCCGACACGAGGTGCCTGAATAGATTGCTAGTTGAAGCGGAAGGACCCAGAAGGGTTAGCAAACAAAAGAATAGAGGTTTGTAGACGAGAAGAGACATGGAAGCAAATAGCTATTTCGACTTAAACTTGACGGAATTCTTTATGGACACCTTAAGTGTGTTTAAGGACGTTGGACACGAAAGGGTTTACATTTTACAACCGACAAGCCACGACCTCAAGCATCAACATCAACCACACGGCTCTAACAAGAGACGGACAGGCGCGACGTTGACATTCAGGTCTATCATAGTGCAGCATCCTGTCTTAAATCCCTAAAGATGTGGGGAACGAGTCCAAAACTAAGCAACAATGCCAAATTAATAGGCCTCGAACTGGATGCGAAACTAAGCTGAAAACTGAACATCCAGGAGCGCGTCAGAAAGGCCTGTACAGCTCTACATTCCTGAAAAAAGCTCTTGGAATCAAAAGGGGTTTACAGCCGCATATGGTTGAGTTGATTTTTGTGTCAGACGTTCGACCCATCCTTGACAGAATGTCCACAGATGGGTGAACGATGAAATGAGGAGTCGGTGTGATGAGGCAGTCTACTCTATGGACCTGAATTTCCAGCTGATCATCTGACTACCAGATCACTGTCTGAGGTCACATCACATTTAGGTCCAGCAGGTCCCTTAATTACATCCTATTTCTTAACGAGATGGGCAAGTATTTCAACATCCTGCTCATGTGGGTACCCCGGGACACAGTGACATCCCAGAGAATTGCGCAGTAGACTAACATGCTTCCGAAAGGGGACCTGTACTCCATGTCTATCCCGACTGTCAAACATCTACTCAAGATCGAGACTCATTACATCTACGCCGCTTCGTTAAAATCTCTAATTGGTTTGCGAACTAGGATTAACATGATTCTTTCAATCGGGCCCTTGTAGTCAGCCACTCGAACCTCACTTAACTTAAGATCTCCCTTACATCTGTGCTGTGGCAACTATGGCCACTGGGACACTCTGTTGTATGAAATTCCAAATTTGACATCATGATTTCCCATCAGCCTGTGTCCGGTAGAGACGATCAGCAATCTAGGAATATGATGGCCTCAACCAACAAGCGTCTCCAGCCAGCTCGTTCGTAGGTAGCTGTCTCCAGTTTCGCACGCAACGTTGGTTAAAGTCCCTTTCCACTTGCGTGCGCCACCTGAGTCGCAGTCTTCCTCTACTGCCTGCGCCGTCCCTCGGGGGTGGATTCAAAGAGGATGACGGGCTGGAGCAAAGTTTTTCACTACCTCGAAGTTATATCTGTCTGCTGTGACGTTCTGACCGAGACGTCGGTGTTGGATGTCCTTTCCGATTGACAGCATATACTTGGACTTACCCTCCTTTACCGCTAAACCCATCTTCGCGGCCTCCGTTGCAATACCCACAAAATTGACATCATGCACGTTCTTCCGTTGATGTCAATAACGTCGGCATATGCGAGTAGTTATACGGACTTCTGAAAGTTTGTTCCTCTGGAGTTGGCGTTCGAGTTTTGAACAATTCTTTCAAGAAACTCTTTCAGAAAATTCGCATGACATCGCATCGACATCAAAGGTCTCGGTTAGGTCTTCACCGACCTTGATGGAGCAGCGTGCATTCTCCATCCTCATCCTACACAAACGGATGAGTTTGGAAGAGATGCCAAAACTAGACAATGCTCTGTATAGCTCGTCTGGGTTTTCTCCAAAATCTCAGAGAACTCACCCACACCGATTCTAAATTCCATGCACATCTGTTCCTCATGTCATTCAAATCTTTCGGAGATCGTTTGGAGTTTGCTCGGTCGATCTGGGATGGTGACTGTGAACATTGGGTTTTGATGCTGCGGACATTCAAACCTTCTGGGCGCAATGATGCCGTGTACTGTTGGGTTTTAGAGAATATGTACCATTAGCGACGGAGTGTCGATAATGCAGCGTCGGTGGTGAAAAGCAAAAATGCGATCGATCTGCTTCAAATCAATACTGAATCCGCTCAAAAAGCTCTGAAAAATACATGTCGATGATCATGTCACTCTTTTCCAGTAAACGATGTTTGGCCTTGTTGACGGACAGACCCACCATGTCATGCCTATCCGGAGACTGCCATAATTGGTCACTGATTTGTTCTAGTGCAGGCACGTTTCTTTCGTTCGGATTGCAGCTGAACATAGCCAGACACTACATTGAAGATTGTGAGCAACCGTGTTAAGATATTCATGTAAAATGTTATGTCCCTGCTTAGTTGAGATCCCTCCACTTTCAGCCACCTTAAGCTCTAATCGTCCAATTTTATCGACGATTTATGGCGTAATTGGAGCAGAAAATGGGTTTTGGAATGCAAATCATCCGATTCTCTTTACTGACACATGTTTTCCCCCGGAAGTTGCAACAGCTCGAGATGGTCGTTGAGATGTTGTAAATATTGACTGTGTGCCTTTGGTAGAAACTACGTCCATAATCTTCCAATCCGATGTCAAAATGTTATCGGTCTTGCAACGATAACACTTCAAAGCGCTGTTTCATTGTTACGACACTTTCATCTTCACTGGAGTCAGCATCAATGATTTCATCAGACACCATCATTTCATAAACAGATGCCAGATGAAGGTGATGAGCTGCAAAGTTCACAGGCCAACACTAGAAGCGCGACCTTCCGATGTTCTTTTTTGTACAACTGCTGGCACATTGGATGACATTGAATTGGTCTTTCGAATTCGGCGAGTCATCAATGAGGAGTCTGTTGGGGAGCGAATAGTATGGATCCGGCGATGAACGAAGTACAGCATACTTAAAAAATAGCACACGGCACGCAGAGAATTTGATTATGAGAACAAGGGCGGAGGACACCCGCGTTTAAAATGGCGCACGCTAGTACATTTCACAGGACTGCACACTGTCACCTGTGGACTCTCACGCCTCAACTAAAGCAAATGAACCGACTGACCATAAGTGCTTACTTACGCATCAAATAATGCACTTCCACGAAAGTGCAACATTGATGGGGAAGGAGCTCCATGTCGAGGGGCTAAAAATAAACTTCAAGAGATTAAAAGTCATAAGCCCTGAAGCTGGGAAATTGGTGGCAATAGTCAAAGAATTCGAATAGCTTGGGAAGTACCTACTTAACCGAGAGAGCTGTCAAGTATCGCCAAACCTCAGGTTAATTTAAAGATGAAAAGAGAAAGTGTTAGAAAGACAGAGAGAGAGAGAGAGAGAGAGAGAGAGAGAAAAAGAGACAGACAGAATAAAGGCTCAAGCCCATAGAATCCGGTGCGTGCATTGCAGTTGACATCCACAAAAATCGTATTTGCCGGACTGCAAAGAGGTGCCAAATGAAATACGTACGTTGCGTCCGAAATATGTATACATACATACAATCCCACACGTCCATGAGAGTAAAATGATACACATACATGCATAAATGATACACACATGTGAGAATAAACTGTCAAACGGACGAAAAGTTAAAAGTTCGCCAACTTCATGCAGTCTGATGTATTCCACATATGGCCCACACTTGTTGTCTCGCTCCCTCTTATTAGCTCTTATGAGTTGTCAATTTTTTGACAAGACGCAACGCACGCACCGGATTGTATGGGTTTGGGCCTTAAGAACGTCACAATTGACAGTGCTGCCAATCTGAAACGATTAGAAACAGTGGCTCCACCAAAGTCAAATTTTCACGGTATATAAAAATTAGTTCGGCTTTTCGTATGAAAAAGTGAGAAGAATGACAAAATATTGGAGTTATGGAGTAATGCGACTTTCGGGAGAGTTCACAGTTCTTTAAAAAAGAGCACAGAGCATGAGCTCATGTCACCCATTTGCCTTTACTGTGCAGTGTTGCCTATCAATTGGGTTATGGCTGACCACAATGAGCTTCCTGTCTTAACAAAAATTCTTGGAAGTTTGTATTCACCACTGCAAGGGGGGATTGGCTGTCAAAAAATAATCTCTGCTGTTCCTTGCCGTGAAAACTAAGGAATTTTTTTGTCCTTCTTTGCAGAAACTGAAAAGAAAGTAATCGAATCTGTGGGCCACTGGAGCATGTCCTGTCTTTGGTCTTTCCTTTCTCTCGTCAGCAATGGTCAAGTGGAATTTTCAAACACATACAGTCAGTCAACTTTAAAGCCGCTTTCGTCGTCTCGTTGAGTTGAGGGAATGTCAAACGATAGCCTTCAGCAGGATTAAGAGAGCCATTGCTGAAACATTGTTCATGTGTAACTGATTTCTCTTTCTCTCACTCTGCGGCCACATCCCCAAGACCACTCTCGTCACTCAAAAATAAATCTCCAACACACGCCAGATTGGCATATTCAAACGCAAAGGCATTTCAATTGAAAACGAATCAATGGCAAACAAGCTCTCGGATTCCCCCCGCAAAACGAGCAGTCTCAGCAGCACATAAAAATAACCCCGAACGTGCGTGGCCCGGTGTAACCTCTGACATTTCAGCATCTCAGTGTTCCCGGAGATCCCCCCTCGTCGCCTAATCATTTTAACGACTCAGTGAATATTAAAATTCGTGAACAGGCGTTGGGCGCTTTCCATCTGGAAACATCGATTTGCCATCCGAAGGGAAACCGAAAACCATCGATACACCATCGGAACCGTCCTTCCTTCCGTTCCGCGCAAAAAAAGAGGAAGAGAGAAAAATTCAATCAATCGATTGTCCTCGCAGCGAACACCGCCACCCCACTCGCCGCAGCAGATGAACATGTCTGCCTGGATGTTTACGTTCATTTATCACGGAATGATCAAGTTATCGGGTTAAATGTATCTGCCTCCATTTGCATGCACACCGGGTGTACGACGGTGGGTGGTGGTCGGATGCAAAGTATTCATGGACTCACACGAGCACACTCGATTTATGAATATTCACGAGTGTGAATAGACACATTTCCATTTCACAATATTCAGCCTGGTTTCCATGAGTTTTTCCTGTTTTTTCTGTCCCGTCGCAGTAAGTGCTGTGTGCAAATGTTCTGTCGCTCCTCTCTGGTGGCATACACTTGCCAGTCGTCCTGGAAGCATAAACGGGCGACTGGGATGTGCATTTTAATTTGTGAGATACCACTGGAGTGTGCGGCGGTGCGGAGCCAGAATTAGTCGTACATTTGTGACACATCCGTTCCGGGTTTCCGTTTTCTTTCTATCTACTCATGGTGCGTCTGAGAGCGTTCTTGTGAGATGTGGAAATGCATAATAAATCGTTTCCAAGTGGGCGCGCACAGCACAGGCCGTTCGACGGAACTCGAAAAGGCCCAATTAATTATTTTCTCTCTCTCGGAGAATGCGGCTGCAGGGTGTTCGCTGTGAACTGTTCCATTTTGTAGTTTGAATGAAGTCGTCCTTTGTGTTTGGGAATGTGTCCTTATTTCGTTCTGTCGACGGAAGAGGAGGGAGGAGCCTGTTTAAATGACAGAAGCAGGTCCGTAATCTTCTGACGGTGATACAGGGTTTGTCAGACACATTCAATGAAGCCTATCAAGATCTAACGAAAAACCACTAAAGATCTCTAAAGCGAATTTAATCTTGATAGTCTTAAAAGATCGGGGCAAATGTAAACCCCACGAATGACATCGTAGTAGAGATCCGACGTAGAATCGCCCTTGGCAAACGATGCTTCTTCGGTCTGTCAAAACAACTGGGCTCGAAACTCCTGACTCGAAGGACCAAAGTCATGCTCTACAAAACCCTTATCCTGCCAGTCCTACTTTGTGGAGCCGAAAGCTGGACATTAAGTAAGGCTGCAGAGCTGATTCTTGGTGCCTTCGAAAGAAAATTCTACGTCGGATATATGGTCCCGTCTGCGAGGAAGACGAATGTAGGAGAAGACACGACCGCGAACTCTACGAGCTGTACAAGGATATGGATGTAGTCCGGAAGGCAAAAATCCGTCGACTACACTGGCTCGGCCACATCGAGCGAATGGACAACAACGCTCCAGCAAAGAGGGTCTTCGAATCCGAGCCTCCTGGTTCGAGAAGGAGAGGAAGACCGAACCTCCGGTACAAAGACCAAGTCATCGCGGATGCAAGACAGCTTGGCCTTAATGACTGGAAGCAGCGTGCCCAGGACCGTCACCGATGGAAGGCAGCAATTGCTCAGGCTCAGACCCTTCATGGTTCGTCTGCCTGATAAGCAAGCAAGTCTTAAAAGATGCGAGACATGGCAAAGGGTGGCAGAGTCTAGTGATAACGTTCCCAATCGTATTGTTTTAGCAGCTATCAAAGTTACCAATGACATGCCGGTGCGCAAATACTCGACTCTTTCGGGCCTTAAGGCACGATCCAAGCAGAGATTAGTGCGAAATGATGTAAAAATAGTCCTCGCAACGTCACGAATCGAAGAAGAAATGTCGATTCAGCGCTGATCAGTTGACTTAAGCATCGCCGGAGAACCAACACGTTGCACTGAAACGGCGAAAATGGGTTTATCGATGAATAAGGGCAAAACGAAGTTTATTCTGTCAACGATGATGACTTGGCCACATCACCATCATATATAAGGACTTCGTCTACCCTAGCTCCTTAGTAAAGAGTGCGAAAAGCATCAGCATCGAGATTAAACGCAGAATAACTTTTGCCAATCGCTGTTTCTTTGTTCCAGTTGAGTCGTAAACCCTCTCTAGAAGGACCAAGCTAACATTATACACGACTTAGATTATACGTTACCACCTTTATGGCGCGAAAGCCTCGACAATCTCAAGAGAAGATTATGAAGCTCTTCATATCTTTTTGGGAATTGTGTCGGCGTTCAATCTATGGTGGCGCTGTGCAGCCATTCGAAAAAAAAGAGGAAAGTACCAACGCGGCTTACCTTGTGATTGGATTTAGGCCCACATCCCCGCGTACACGAGACCGGTGGCTGGACTATCATTCGCTGCTTGATTTTATTTGTCCAACAAATCATCTTCCCGGGAATTGAACTAATTTTGACTCAACAACTTAATCAACAAGCAAAGTTGCTGTTATTGGAATGAAGACAATCCACAAGTGTTCGACCAAGCACTGAAGCATCCACAAAGATTAACTGTGTGGCACCCGTCACTATTAATTGGATGTACACAGCAAGTATCATACCCATTAAAACCTAAAGGGGCCCTAGTCTTTTGGCCTGCTAGCGACACAAAAAGCTACATGAACCGCTGTTTGGTTCACGAGAGCTATAAGAAGCACGCCGTCAGCAGTGTTGGACATCATCTCCTCCCACTGGACTTATTCCTAAAAGGTTACACTGCAAAAAGTGTCCTCAGACTAAGGGAGTCCTGACAAGATGATAGGACAAGATGAGGACACCTGGTTTCAACAGACTTACATCTACAACTGACTGTATATCTCTCGACACTGACTTCTCCTCAAAATACCAATCCTATTCCTCGAACGAGACGAGTGGCCATGCGAACGCCGTTTTGTGTAGGTTTTGGACGTAAATACTGCACCAGGTACTTGGACGCAGGTACTCCGACACTCTTCATAAACGGAAATTGTTCAGACGGAAATGTCGTGACTCACTGAGGTCCATCGGAAACCTTCTTCTTCTTCTTTGTGTGGCGCTACAGTCCGGGGTGGACCTGGGCCTCAACCAACATGCCTCTCCAACTAGCGCGATCCCTGGCTAGCTGTCTCCAGTTTCGCACTCCAAGTTGGTTGAGGTCCCGTTCCACTTGGGTGCTCCACCTTAAACGTGGGCGTTCTCTGTTGCGTTGAGTGACAGGTTTGGATTCGAAGATTCTTCGGGCCGGAGCTGTGGTGTCCATACGCTCTACATGACCTAGCCACCGTAGGCGGTGGATCCGTAGACGCCTAACTAGGCTCATGTCGCTGTACAGCCCGTACAGTTCGTGATTGAATCTTCTCCTCCAGAACCCGTCAACACAAACAGGACCAAAGATCGTGCGTAGAACTTTTCTCTCAAAGAGACTAAGGACTTCTTCATCTGCTTGCGAGATTGTCCATGCCTCCGCGCCGTATAGCAGGACTGGGATGATCAGTGTCTTGTATAGAGTCAACTTGGTTCTTCAAGAGAGGGCTCTATTACTCAATTGCCTCTTGAGCCCGAAGAAACAGCGATTGGCAAGAGTAATTCTGCGCTTGATCTCGGTGCTGGTGTTGTTGTCCCTATTTACTCCAGAGCCCTGATAGACGAAGTCCTTGACTACCTCATGGTTTCTGCTGCCCATTGTGACGCTCTGTCCAAGACGTCGATGTTGTATGTCCTATTTTGAGGACAGCATGTACTCTGTTTTGCCCTGGTTTACCGCTAGACCCATTTTAGCCGCTTCCGCTTCAATGCCAGCAAACGCCTCATTGACGGCTCGCTGTGTTCGTCCACTCACGTCAATGTCGTCCGCGTAAGCAAGCAGTTGAACGGACTTTTGGAAGATCGTGCCTCGGGTGTTTACGTTTGAGTTTCGCACGATCTTCTCAAGTATGAAGTTGAAGAAGCCACATGACAGCGTGTGGCCTTGCCTAAAACCTTTTCTGACATTGAAGGTCTCGGTGAGTTCCTTACCGACCTTGATGGAGCAGCGAGAGTTCTCCATCGTCATCCTGCACAGCCTGACGAGTTTGGCAGGAACGTCAAAACTAGACATGGCGCTGTATAGCTCGTCTCTATGCACGCTGTCATATGCGGCCTTGAAATCGACGAACAGATGGTGGGTGTCGATCTGCATCACTTGGGTTTTTTCGAGGATCTGCCGAAGTGTAAATATTTGGTCTATTGTGGACTTTGCTGGCCTGGAGCCACACTGATATGGACCTATCAGATTATTAATGAACGGCTTCAGGCGGGTACACAAAACGGCAGAGAAGATCTTATAAGCGATGTTAAGAAGACTGATCTCTCGATAGTTGGCGCAGTTGAAGGGGTCTCCTTTCTTGTAGATCGGGCAAACGATACTGTGCAATCGGAAACTACACGGGCCACATCTCAATCGTACGGAATCAAAGAGCAGACAAATTGGCCAGGCGGTGATCTGAAATCGAGATCAGCGAAGCGGACACGTCACTGTAACCACCGATCAGTGCGTTATACCGGATGATATAGTCTACCTCTAGTCTGGGCTTGCAAGAATTTACTGTCGACGACAAGACCAGCGTGGCCAGAGCTTAATATCGACAAAGAAGATTATGGCTTTAGACCGACACTCGATCCAAGTGCTTTTGAAGTGATCACTGTCCGATTTGAACAATGCTCAGGAAATTGAACCAGGAACCAGTGATCGCTACCAGAGCTGCCACGACGAGGAACATACCGAGACTATCCAACATCTGCTTTGCCACTGCCAAGCTCTCCAGAATCAGCGTCTATTCCACATTTTAAAACTCAGAAAGAGCAAGGGGTGAATAGAGTTTCAACCATCAAGCGATATGACAGGATTTTGTAGAGCACAGCACAGCAGAATGAAGCACAGCACTTTGGCCTCCGAGTGGAAATGATGGTCAACCATAGCACTCTCCTTCGAAAACCTGACCTTGACTGTTTGGCTTATGGCATAGCGTCGTCGTCGTACCTTATTCGGGTAAGACCGTTGCCGTCAACGGTCTCTGGTACAAAGCGACGCTATCCGACTTTCTGTGGCCAGAGCTCGAGAGCATAGATATGTCCGAACTGTGGCTTCAAGCAAAACAGCGTTGCATACAGGCTATCAATGGACGAGCCTTACACCACTCGATTAGTTTCTCGAAGGCTACGTCAAGTCATTAGTCTATGTTCACAAGCCAACCACTTTGGAGGAGTCAGAGACAAAGGTCGGAGACGCCATTATAATAATAATATGGGTGGCGCTACAACCCATAGAGTGCCAGGGCCTAGCTTCTCAGCAACCACTCGTGTTGTGCGTGCTATTGTTCTCACACGAGTGGAAGGGACATACAGTTTTATGCCGAATTCGAACGCCCAAGTTTGAGAAGCGTTTTCTAGACAGGAAATACTCTTTGAGCATTGTCAATAACTCGAAAGAGGTGGGGGTCGTGAACCTTATTTCTGTCGCTCAGAGCTGAAATCGAACCTACGACGTCGAGGTTGGGGTCGACGCACATACCCACAACGCCACGGGCCACCACTCGGAGACACCACTGCAGCTTTTAAAATTAGACTGACCCTTGACCCATTGCCAATGAAGCTTAGCTACTCCAGCTTTAAAAAAAAGTCACACAAGTCACGACCCACTCTGTGCACGCAGCTATCAAAAATAGAACACTGACCAACCAAGCAACAAAAGAACCACCCAAGACACATTTCTTGTTCGGCTAGAGTGCATTTCATCTTCAAAGTTGTGTGGCCAATGCTGGCAAAATTTAGCTCCGAACAATGGTGGCCAAAGTAATCTTCTTTCTGTCAACCAGCCACGATCGTGGAAGCTTGTGTGGAGCCAGAATATTGGTTACGAGGTTCTCTCTTTTTCATGAAAATGTCACGTACAGTGCGTAACTTAAGAAATCATTGTGCCTCAGGGGTAATTTCGAACTGACGATGCTGACGATTCTCTTCGCCGCACCAACCTGCGGTACCATTTACCAGATTTCACCCGCATTTAATTCAACAATCACGCGCTTCCTGTTCCCAGTCTCTTTTTAACGCGCTAAGCGACGATAAACACACGAAACCTCGAATCAAGTGAAACGTCTTCACACCCACGCACCCTCATCCCTTTGAAGTGAGTCACTTGAGACAATTCCCTCTAATTAAACAATTATCGGTAAACAACTGTCGCCAACCGACGAAGCAGTCCGTGAACCGTGCAGTCGCTAACCCATTGTCATTCTTCCTAAAAATACACAACCGCCATGGTGGCGGGCTGCCTCCAGCCTCCAGCTCCCCATCCGTCTATTTTTACTCCACTCCACTCCCCAGGCCCGACGATACAAACCGACAGACAATCCGAAAGAAAAAAAAAAAAGAACAATTTTCGAAATAAATTATACAAGCGTCTGTCAGTTGGAGTTCGAAAATTCACTTCCGACATGAAAATATCTCCGCTTCAATGACAGACAGAGGGACTGCTGTGTACATTGGGAGCACTTATTGATGCTGGATAATGAAAAGTCCGAGGCGTAAAAGTTCGCATCGAGCCCAGCGGGCGAACGACTGAGGGATGAGTTGTGGGAGTTGCGGGTGCGTTCAGTCGGACGATAAAATATTAGACAACTTCACGGGAAGTGACAGCTTAACGATACGAATGCTTCGTCTAAGCTATTCGCAACCAATGTCATCGGTGATGGTAGTAAATTTAAGTTCTGTCGGAAAGGAAGAGGAGTTTTGAAATTTCGAATTTTTTTTTTGATGTTTGAGTGAGAGTGAGAGGGGCTTTTGATTTGACAGATGGGCTTTCAAACAGTGCTGTTCGTTGAATGGCAGGACTTGGTTGGGTGGATGTGCCAATTTGATGGCGCGATGGACTTCAAAGGGGATGAGGGAAATGTGTCAAATGTGACACTGAATTATGACAGAAGGAGTGTCCAGACTTTTTTGAACGCATTTGATCTTGTGGGTTTTTTGACTGTGCTTTTAGACTTTACTCGTGATTTGAGCGGATCCTTGAAAAGTGTACCGTACTTTTTTCGAAATGAAGTCAAAGTTCTTGTTTTACAGAGCGCAACTTCTAGTGAGGAACATTAGACATGTAGGTACCAAACGTCACCCAAATCCGAAGAGCCCTTATGACGTCTCTTTCGAAATGTCTTGTTGAACAGTGACTTGTGTGAGTGTATAGTGGTGGTTCTTGAGAACCCAATTAGCACTAAGTTTTGGCACCACAGCTCCATTCGGTTATCGTTACGTAAGAAGAGGGAGGGGCTGTCAAGTGTTCGGTGTCTGATTCTAGCCAGTGGTGGACAGCTGCACAGGAAATGAATTAGCGTCTCTTTTTCTGCTGAGTCGTTGCAGCTAGGACAACGCTGTCAGTGCAGGTTCGACTTAGAAGACTCGACTTTTCTTTAAATTTGCGCAGGTGGTTCGTTGAGCCCACCCTAAACCTGCATTTTGCAGAAGTATAAATTGATCCTAGCTTTGACTAGTTCCACTGGTAGGTATGCGCCTTCATTGCAAACGAACTGTTGAGTGCGGAACCTTGCTTGGCTTATTCGTCAGCTCTTTCATTAGTAGGACTATTTCTGTGCCCGGGAACCCAAATAATGGTTACATTGAATTTATTCTTTGTCTCGAGCCTGTGTGTTGGGTTGGTCTCGTAATATGACAGGCCTGGTGAAGGTTTGCGTGGTACTAGCAACATTCGGTAAACTTTACAAAAAACATCAGTACCGAGATCGTAGGGGCGTAGGATAACTCTTGCCAACCGCTGTTTCTTCGGGCTCAAGAGGCAGAAGAACCAAGTTGACTCTATAGAAGACCCTGATCATCCCAGTCCTGCTATACGGCGCGGAGGCATGGACAATCTCGCAAGCGGATGAAGAAGTCCTTGGTCTTTTTGAGAGAAAAGTTCTACGCACAATCTTTGGTCATGTTTGTGTTGAAGGGGTTCTGGAGGAGAAGATTCAATCACGAACTGTACGGGCTGTACGGCGTCTACGGATCCAACGCCTGCGGTGGCTAGGTCATGTAGAGCGTATGGACACCACAGTTCCGGCCCGAATCCGAACCTGTCGGGGCAACGCAACAGAGGAAGGCCGCGTTTAAGGTGGAGCACCCAAGTGGAGAAGGACCTCAACCAACTTGGTGTGCGAAACTGGAGACAGCTGGCCAGGGATCGCGGTAGTTGGAGCGGCATGTTGGTTGAGGCCCAGGTCCACCCCGGACTGTAGCGCCACACAAAGAAGAAGAAGCAAGTCTAGTCTTAAGGTTGTGCAGAAAATCTGCTCTTCCAAGAAGAAGCCTGCTCCGACTACGCAATTCACCTTTGAGTCTAATCCCAGTCTTCTCTCATAATAAGGTGGTGTCAGATTTGATACCAATACCCTCTATATCGAGTTCATTATACAACTTGTTCTCTTGTGGTTCATAGCTTTGTCCAGCTGCATCCCGGAAGGAGTTCTCCTTAGGACACCCTTAATGTAGACATTTTGAGCGGGACACCATGCTAGTGATCCGTATCTGAGGGCTGCAGTGTCCATCCATCGAACGAGATCAAGTCTTAGGCCCCACTTTATAAAAAAGGTGCTGTTTTAGACACAAGGACTTGCTTATCAGGAAATTACGTTTGGACATTTCGAAGACCGTTGTGAGATCGATTTCAGACATTATCTCTGGATCAAGCTCTCAGGCGGACTTTTAGTGCAGGCGTATCGATCGATGCTCATAGCAAACGACAAAAGTCCAACCACTAGTTGCCATTCAACGTCAATTGATGAGTCACTGGAGAGCAACTTCCCAGAAAAGAGCCGACGCACCCTCCACTCAATAGCACCTCTCACAGAGTGTGTATGCAGAATGAACAATCGCCACTAGAGAACAACGCAGCACACAACAATGACAAAACGCACAATGGGGGCATTAAAGACCTCAATCGATGACTGTGGCAAGGAAAGCAAACGCCCTGCAAGCTCACTCGCACTTTAAATCGCACCTCCCTCCCGCCTTCGTGACCGAGAAACAATGATGAACTCATCAACCGCACCAACAATCATCACTTATTTAGGCCACCGCACTGGCTTCCATTTCATCCGCATTCAGTTCAAGGAGACGCCACTGAACAATGGCCAAGTATGATGGTTCTCCCCTCATTTCGTTATTTCGTGCCACCCTTCCATCAGCGTCGTCGTCGACGTTTCGGTGACACAAAAATAAACCCGGTCTTGGTCCTCGTGTGTTACCCCTGAAATTGGATCGTTCTCAGTGACTGTCTGTCACAGAGCACTCTGTGGTCCGCCCTGAGCTTGACATTGATGGATACTCCGCGGAGAAAGTCGCGTCCACCCATCGCCCGCCGTGGTGGCGGTGGCATACCACAGAATCGCAAAATGTCGCCAAACCCGCCCTCAGTCGAAATTAGTTACCCCAGCGCTGGCTGGCCGGGGCAGGGACGCAACTAGTTAATCACCCCCGGTAATTTATAATACGCGCCTTCTGGTTGAGCGATCCCTGACTTGGAGTGCTGATTTTTTATGATGGGCCTGGTACATTAATTACACCTTCCGTACCGACCGGCGTGGAGGTGTGAATCCGTTTGATTAAAGTTTCTGGGAGAGGCCAGTGGGTGGTGGAACCTAATTAATTCGCCTCTGGGACGCGATGGGATTTCTTATTTATTTTCGCGAGGTGTTTATGGATTTGTAATTATTTGAATAAATTAGAAAATAAATTAATAGCTTTTTTATGTGTGTGTTTCTTTATTTACGAGCGCCGAGGGACTGGTGCTCCGGCGACGGATGAGCAGCGTGTGACTGGGGAGGAGAGTGGCCCAGTTACACCGTTCGCCTGAAGGTGGTGGAGATGATGTATTACTTGTGCAGTCACCGTGTCGAGATGGATGCGAAGTAAACGACCCGACTGGGCGGCTGTTGGTTTTCTTTATGTGCTCGTAAATCTGTCGGGGTTCTCACGGCGAACATGGGTTGGGGATCAGGTTGTTTTACTGAAAATCCAATTGGATACACATCGAGGGGTACGTTCTTCTGTGTGGAGACGGCCCGTTCTAAGGACGGTCAGGGCAAACATGGCATTTTTACTCAACTTTCACATTGTGTGTGTTATCAACGGTCACCAGAATGTAGTCGCAGCCTTGAAGGGCAAGCAAGCAAGTCCATGTTTGGAATGACTCCTAGCGTTGGAACTCCTGAATTCGACCCACTTACTTATCTCTTGACCAGTTGACACCTACAAGCGAATTTATTCATGACATTTTATTCTGTTCTATTGATGTTAACGTTAAACGCACCGTCGGTGATAGTGGTTTCAGTTATAAGTCGTATAAAACTAAAATTATTCTCAAATTTAAAAGGTTACCCTAGTCTAAGTTGGTCCGACGTACACCTGACGTCAATGAAAAAGACATGTGAAAGATTTGTTCGATATGTGCGTCCCTGTTAAGACTATTCATATGACAACCTTGTCACTCTCCTCTTCTGGCGCTACTGTCCGTGGTGAACCCGGGCCTCAGCCAACAAGCCTCGCGAGCTGGCACGATCCTTAGCCAGCTGCGTCCAATTTCGCACTCCAAGTTGGTTGAGGTGGTGGCCCGTGGCGTTGTGGGTATGTGCGTCGACTCCAACCTCGACGTCGTAGGTTCGATATCAGCTCTGAGCGACAAGAAAAATGTTCACGACCCCACCTCTTTCGAGTCACTGACAATGCTCAAGGAATATTTCCTGTCTAGAAAAAGCTTCTCAAACTGGGCCGTTCGAAGTCGGCATAAAACTGTAGGTCCCCTCCACTCGTGACAGAACAATAGCACGCATAACACGAGTGGTTGCTGAGAAGCTAGGCCTTGGCACTCTATGGGCTGTAGCGCCACCCATATATATAAGTTGGTTGAGGTCCTTCTCCACTTGAGTGCGCCATCGGGTTCGTGGTCGTCCTCTATTGCGTTGTCTCACTGGTTCGGAGTCGAAGACTCTTCGGGCTGAAGCAGTGTTGTCCAAGCGCTCAACATGGCCTAGCCATCTTAGCCGTTGAATCCGTAGACACCTGACTACACTCATGTCGCTGTACGGCCCGTACAGTTCGTGGTTGAATCTTCTTCTCCAGAAACCTTCAAAGCAAACAGGATTGAACGCATAACTTTTCTTTCGACCAGGGACCAAGGGCTTTTTCATCCGCTCTTAAGGTAGTCCAGTCTTCCGCGCCGTATAGCAGGACTGGGATGATGAAAGCCCTACGAGAGAGGGCGCTACTACTCTATTGCCTCATGGGCCCAAAGAAACAGCGATTGGCGAGAGTAATTCTGCGCTTGATCTCGGTACTGGTGTTGTTGTTCCTATTTACTCCAGAGCCCAGGAAGACGAAGTCCTTGACTAACTCAAAGTTTCTGCTGCCCATTATGACGCTCTCTGTCCGAGACGTCGATGTTGTGCGTCCTTCCGTGATGACAGCATTTGAGACCCATTTTAGCCGCTTCCGCTTCAATGCCAGTAAACGCCTCATTGACGGCTCGCTGTGTTCGTCCAATCACATGAATGTCATAGGCGTATGCTAACAATTGCTCGGACTTCTGGAAGATCGTGCCTCTAGTGTTGGCGTGTGAGTTTCGCACGATCTTCTTAAGAACGATGTTAAAGAAACCACATGACAGCGCGTCGCCTTGTCTAAAACCTCTTTTGACATTGAAGGTCTCGGTGAGTTCATTACCGACCTTGATGGAGCAGCGAGAGTTCTCCATCGTCATCCTGCACAACCTGACGTGTCTGGCAGGGATGTCAAAACTAGAAATGGCGTTGTATAGCTCGTCTCTATGCACGCTGTCATATGCGGCCTTGAAATCGACGAACAGATGGTGGGTGTCGATCTGCATCACTTGGGTTTTTTTCGAGGATCTGCCGGAGTGTAAATATTTGGTCTATTTTGGACTTTGCTGGCCTGGAGCCACACTGATATGGACCTATCAGATTATTAATGAACGGCTTCAGGCGGGTACACAAAACGGCAGAGAAGATCTTATACGCGATGTTAAGGAGGCTGATCCCTCGATAGTTGGCGCAGTTGAAGGGGTCTCCTTTCTTGTGGATCGGGCAAACGATACTGAGATTCCACTCGTCGGGCATGCTTTGCTCAGACCATATCTTGCAGATGAGCTGGTGCATGCACCCAACCAGATCATCTCCAGCTGCTTTAAACAGTTCCGCGGACAATCCGTCCGCTCCAGCAACTTTGTTCGACTTCAGTCTCGATATCGTATCGACTGCGACTCTACTACTAGTTGTTCCTCTTCGTTTCGATAGGCCTCTGTCCGATGTTTGTACCCTTTGGATAGTTGTTTCACCCGCTGGTAAAACTTTCGGACATTATTTCTGCCGTACCACCTCTCAATTTCCTCGATCGCACGCTTCTCATGCTCCTTCTTTTTCTTTTTGAGAAGCCGGTGCTCTTCCCTTCTTTTAAGTTCGTAGAGCTCACGAACCGCTCGCTAATATGGGTGGCGCTACAGCCCGAAGGGGGCCAGGACCTAGCTTCTCAGCAACCACTCGTGTTATGCGTGCTATTGTCCTCTCACGAGTGGAAGGGACCTACGGTTTTATGCCGACTCCGAACGGCCAAGTTTGAGAAGCTTTTTCAAAACAGGAAATACTCTTAGAGCATTATCAATAACTCGAAAGAGGTGGGATTCTAGCTCAGAGCTAGAATCGAACCTACGACGACGAGGTTGGGGTCGACTCACATACCCAAAACGCCACGGGCCACCACTTGCACCACCTTCTATCCAGCGTCGCCTTATTAGCTGCTAGCTTCGCTGAATGCGCCTGCCGGCACTCATTGTCAAACCACAGAGGCAGCTTCTCTGATGGCGTTTTGACAGCGGTTCCACTGTTCGTCGATTGTTTCGCCTGGCAGTGTGGGACTCTCTGAGAGCTTCAGGGAGACTCGATCGGAGAAGTTCCCAGCGGTCGATTGCGATTGTAGCTTTCCAACGTCAAACTGTTTTGATCTTGCTCTACTCCGTTGTACAATCGATATCTGAGTTCTGACCTTGGCTACAACAAGGTAATGATCCGAGTCGATGTTGGCACCTCGGAACGTTCGGACATCGATGACACTGGAGGAGTGTCTGACGTCGATCGTAATGTGATCAATCTAGTTGACGGGGACCGTTAGGTCCCTTTGTGAATGTTGAGGTGAGGGAACCGCGTGCTGGCTATTGTGAGGTTTCGCCCCGTCACGAAGTCCAACAGCCTGAGTCCATTGTCGGACGTGTTGTCGTGCAGGCTGTGTTTTCCGACGACTCTAGCAAAGATTTCTTCCTTGCCCAGCTTTGCATTAAAATCTCCTGGAACGATCTTGGTGTCGTAGCTGGGGCATTGAACGTATGTTCTTTCTAGGAAATCATAGAAGTCATCCTTACTATCATCGTCTCTGTCCTCCGTTGGGGCGTGGGCGCATTCGGCTGATGTTGCCGAATTTTGCCTTGATGAGGATTGTTGTAAGGCGTTCGCTGATATAATCAAAGCTTAAGACTTCTTGCCTAAGTCTGCCTCGAACAACAAAACCGCATCCAAACAAGCGCTGCCTTCGCTCTTTGTAGCAATTGCCGTAATATATGTCGCAATTTTTCATCCTCCTTTTGCCCGGCCCATCCCATCGCACCTCCTGGATGGCGGTGATGTCAGCCTTATAGGCTTCTAGGGCCTCCGCAAGTTCATCGGCTGCACGTGGTCTGTTCAGTGACCTCACATTCCACGTGCAGAACCGAAAATCGTTGTCCATGGTCGTCAGCAGTAGGGTCATCCGTATCCGAGGCTTGTTGCCGTCTCTGAACTATTGGGTGTTTTTTTACACGGTGGGGAAGTTAACCCCCGAACCTGGAGGACCGTGTCCTGGTTTAAGCCCCCGAACAAGTGGTCGCTGCATACATTGGTTCACCTCTAAGCGGCTGCAGTAGAGGTAATCCAGGGGGCGCCGCGAGGAGGCTGTATGTCAACTTGATCTGTGCATTTACAGGGATCGTTGCTGGGTTCTCGCCAAGTTGAGAGCAATCAACAACTTTGCCCTGGATGCACAGGCCCATGTCCTCCACTTGCCCGGATTCCCACGAAACCCCAGAACATGTTCCGGAATTTCATTACATTCTATACAGAATCGCCAGAAATCTTTCTCAGATACTCCTAGTTTCCTAAAGTGCTCCCTGAGTCTGCAGTGATCTGTTCAGGTACGGAGATTATTCTTGCTCATCTTGATCTTACATTTTTCGGAGTTGCTTCGTTAATGCAATGAGCATTTTGTCATTCGTTCTATTTTCTCTGAGGGCGCTCCGAATGGTTCTCGCTCGCAAGAGTTCGGATGCTCATTTCCTAGCTAGGGAGTTGGCCATTTCGTTGCCTTTAATCCCTTTATGGCAGGTATCCAGCAGAGTAACAGTCCTCTGTTGCCTAGTCGGCTTATTAAACTTCTACTGGCATTTCCACACAAGCTTAGATTTGCTGATGTAGGAGTCTAGTGCCATGGCAGCGGCACGACTGTCCGACATTACTGCTGTGTCGCACTTGGTATATTTCATGTCAAGATTTGAATGCATCTGTCTATGAGGCTTATGCCTTTACCCGTGGATTTGAAGTATTTTGTCCGTGGACCAGATAAGTCATCTCCTCTGTTCCATATTTGTGACGTTAGTCGGATAGTTCAGAATGGAAACATCAGCTCTGTTAAATAAAGTGGGAAATGTCTTGGATTCTATATTAACTCTTCCCTTAGTTACTGGAATGCCATCACTACTATATTTTTATGTTGGTTTACTGTGCTTGAGACATTCTTCTTTATGATAATAATATGGGTGGCGCTATAGCCCATAGAGGGCTAGGGCCTAGCTTCTCAGCAACCACTCGTGTTGTGCGTGCTATTGTTCTCACACGAGTGGAAGGGACCTACAGTTTTATGCCGAATTCGAACGGCCAAGTTTGAGAAGCTTTTTCTAGACAGGAAATACTCTTTGAGCATTGTCAGTGACTCGAAAGAGGTGGGGGTCGTGAGCATTATTTTTGTCGCTCAGAGCTGAAATCGAACCTACGACGACGAGGTTGGGGTCGACGCACATACCCACAACGCCACGGGCCACCAGCGAAATTCTTCTTACCTACTACCAAAACGGAAAATACATCTTTATTAAAAGTTGGTCTGTTGCCATTGGTTACCAAGATCTGTTCCGTGTATTCTTGCCAAGCAACACACCACCACTTCAAAACGCTGTCTGAAACTAATTCATCAATCCGCTAGATGAACACTTTGTTTCTGCAATTCACCTATGGAGGCGATTATTAAACTGTCACATCCTGCTGGATGCCCCCCTACATCCCCGTCAAACTACAAAAAGTCGTAATTACGTATCCACTTCTTCAGGTAAATGTAACCCACTTAGTGAATCTCTTTCGGATCAGCCTGAATTTCATTACCTGCATCAAATGACCCGTGAGCCAGGACCGGGGACGAATCAACTTAAAAAAGGTTCATTTCATGTCACAGGATCTGCCCCTTAATGTCATTCCATTTCATCTAAGGAGGGGCGCACTCTTATAATTCATGACCAATTCGGGATGAGCGGGCACTCATTCGAAATGCGAACCTGATGTCATTTCAAGCTCGAACTGATCATCGACCCATTGACTCGACTTAATTTTCTGCTACACTTCTCCTGGTCTCCGATCGAATCATGATTCATTTATGTGTCGACCTTTTAACCTCGGACAAGGGAACACGCACGTACCCAGTCCCCCAAATATTTACTCATTATCCGGCTCGAAGGACCAAATTCGGCACGCGCCTCCCTCGTTTTGCATTCCCATCCGGATATCCATTGATTGTGGATATCAATTATGTAGCTACTAGTTACCTCTATTGGACGGCCTGTTGACACAGGATCCACCAAGGCCAAGCACTCGCATCTTTTGTTCCGAAGCGAACAACACAAGCACTGACAAGGGTAAACAACGGACGGCAAGTGGAGCTGCTTCCCCTCGGGCCGGATGTTTGCTTTGTTCTAGTGCGATTATTTACCGATAAAGGATGAAATGCTGGGTTGGCAGGCAACAACGGTTGACCTCCGCACTGTTTATCGCTTGGTTTGGCTAATTTTTCGCCTCCTGCCTTGAGTGTGCTTCGCAGTGCCACTGAACCGGCGACCATCTTGGAGAGATTGTGAAACAAAGCGAAGGTCCGCCGGGGGTTTTGGCTCGTGTAGCCAGGCCACCTCTTCGCCACCCCAGTCGGGGTAGAGCACTGTTGTCCTGGTTTTCAGCAGAAATCTCTCATCTTCGTCGTCTGCGCATGTCCTCATCCTCCGCTCCGTGTGTGCGTGAGGGGGTGGCACTCACACACAGAAGGTGGCATGCAAACTGCTCCTTGTTCTGATGTTTACTCGCGCTCGGAGGGTATCTGCTGGTTTTAAAGGCAAACACCACCGCCTTCCGGTCAATGATGGACATAAAGCGGAATGATACCGAGATGTGGTGGTCGTTTTGGGCGCCGTTAATCAAAATGATGGTCACTGAACGTCTTCTGAAGTGCCCGTCGTCGGTGCGCTGCAGCTGGGTCATGTGCAGTCTCCTGTTGGAGATATCTGGGCGATGGAACGCGATTGCTGCGAGATGTCAAGGCCGTGTCATGTCAGGAAGGGGCGGAGGAGGCAGGTTGACTTATCTTTACGATAATTATCTCGGAATTATGCTCCTCTTCTGCGCTCGACATGGTGACTCTGAGTCAGCGGTTTGTTGTACTGCTGCTAGGCACACATAAAAATAAACACACCGACTTGTCTTTAATGGCAGCAGGGGCTTTTGTTCGCGCATAAAACAGGCGAACCTTTCAGCGTTGCTGCTGTTGAATGCATGCCCGGGAGGGGTGGTGAATTAAATGGAAGCCCTTGGTGGAGGGTGCTTCTGTTTTAATGATTCCCCGGCAATGGCAGTTGGATTTACTCCTGCTCGGATGTAGATGCGAAAGGAAATACAGCAGCACGAGCTGCATTTGCGTTAAAATTCACGGGAGAATGAGTTGATTATGTGGTGCCCTGGCAACTGAATGCAGTGCGCTCTCATCTGGCGAATTAAATGTGCTTCCTGTGTTCGGGGGTATGAGTTCGTAGAAAATTCAGCTAAGCTTTAGTCTTGGTGAGTCTGTCCTAAGTAAGGGGTGGCCAGGTAAGAGCTATAGCACAAGAACGTTGAATAAAACAACGACGCACTGTGGTGGTCCATGTGGTACAGCACAACTGGTCTTAAGTAGGAAAAAATTTGGTTGCTACTTGATGAAGTGCTGTTGGACTTAAAGTAAGATACCCAAAAAGCAAGAAACAACAATACAAGTCCCTTAACCTTTCTTCTTCTTCTTGTGGCAATAATCCTGTTCAGCTGGCGCGGTCCTTAGTCAACTGCCTCCAATTTCGCACTCCAAGTTGGTTGAGGTCCTTCTCCACTTGATCCTTAATTCATCTACTTTATCAATGACACGCACCTCAATACAATGCATGATTTCTGTCACACTCTCGATGGGTGGTGCTGCAGTCCGTAGAGGGCCTGCAATTCATATGCAAACAACTTTTTAGACAAGGAAGACCAGTAAAGGGCTCTGAAACCCAGCTAAAAAAGAGAAAAATTCAAAACCTGACGGCCAAAGACTGATCAATTGCTGCTGAGTCTAATTAAATGAAGGAAGTGAAGGACTACTTTTTGCCGTAGTGCTAATTGCTCTTTCATTTGGTTTTAAAGTTGACACAATCAAAGGCTTCCGTGGCAGTGTTTCAAACTGTCGGTCAAAGTTTTGAAGACATATAGATAAGTGCGACGATATAGCGTAAGGTGAGCCTCGAACTCCTCCAAAATGATTGACGTTTTTCGCAGTCTTCGTAGGTTCAGAGAATCTAATCAAAGGTCTCCTTTACATATTCCACCGTTGCGTCGCTTGTAATGCATGTGGCGCCCTCTAGTTGGAATCGCTGTTTGGATATATAGATGTTGTGGAGCTCTGGGCACAGAATGCCGATCTATATCCCTCGCATAGGCAGGGAGCTAAAAATATTCATCGCCCGTTTTTTGTCAAATTCGAATTTTCAGTAAACCCATCGCAGCACATTCTTATACGGAAGCTGGTCTTGATGCAGTTTCCAGTTTCGCATCACATGATTTGATTTAACTTTTAGCCGCCGAGAACTTGCACCTGCATTTTTGGCTTCACTCTCAACTTCGTTGGCTCTTAGTAGGCTTCGAAGTAGCCAGTTGTTTGAGTTTTCTGTGTCAAAAGTTTCAGCAAATCATAATTGGATTGAATCACTTCATGTCTAGCAATAATATCTTCTGATACCCGATGGCAGATCATGACCCCACTCATTGCTTGATACACGAAAGGCTTCAAGCTCTTCTGTATAGACGTAGGCTTCTCGATTGCAACAGTCAATACGTTTTTTTTAATTGCGTGCCCTCAATTCACAATTCCGAGACTTGAAAGGAAAGCATTTTAGGCAAGTTATTGCTTTATCAGCGTCTACCGGAGATTTTATGCATATGTCGCAGCCCTAGACAACAGTTACTTACTTACTTAAGGTGGCGCTACAGTCCGGGGTGGACCTGGGCCTCAACCAACAAGCGTCTCCAGCCAGCTCGATCTTTAGCTAGCTGTCTCCAGTTTCGCACGCATACTTGGTTGAGGTCCCTTTCCACTTGCGTGCGCCATCTGAGTCGCGGTCTTCCTCTACTGCGCCGTCCCTCGGGGGTGGATTCGAAGACTTTTCGGGCCGGAGCATTGGTTTCCATCCGCTCTACATGACCTAGCCATCTCAATCGTTGGATCTTCACTCTTCTGGCTAAGTCAATGTCGCTGAACAGAGGAGTAGTTCGTCGCTGTATCTCCTCCTCCTCCACTCACCATCTATGCAGACGGGACCGAAAATCTCCCGAAGAATTTTCCTCTCGAAGCAACCAAGGGCTGCTTCATCCGCTTTTGACAGAGTCCATGCCTCCGCGCCATAGAGCAGGACTGGGACGATTAAGGTCTTGTAAAGCGTTGCCTTGGTTCGTTCGAGAGAGGGCTTTGTTTACCAATTGCTTTCTTAGCCCAAAGAAGCACCGATTGGCAAGAGTTATTCTTCGTTTGATTTCAGCGCTGGTGTCGTTGTCTGAGTTGATAGCGGTTCCTAGGTAGACAAAGTTTTTAACTACCTCAAAGTTATATCTGTCTGCCGTGACGTTCTGACCGAGACGGCGGTGTTGGGTGTCCTTCCTTCTTCTCTGGTTTACCGCTAAACCCATCTTCGCGGCCTCCGTTGCAATACTCACAAAAGCGCCTTTGACATCACGCTGCGTTCTTCCGATAATGTCAATATCGTCGGCATATGCGAGTAGTTGGACGGACTTCTGAAAGATTGTTCCTCTGGTGTTGGCGTTCGAGTTTTGAACAATTCTCTCAAGAACGATGTTGAAGAAGTCGCATGACAGCGCGTCGCCTTGTCTGAATCCCTTTTTGACATCAAAGGTCTCGGTTAGGTCTTTACCGACCTTGATGGAGCAGCGTGCATTCTCCATCGTCATCCTACACAAACGGACGAGTTTGGTAGAGATGCCAAAACTAGACATTGCTCTGTATAGCTCGTCTCTATAAATGCTGTCATACGCGGCCTTAAAATCGATGAACAGGTGGTGGGTATCGATTTGTTGCTTCTGGGTTTTCTCCAAAATCTGCCGGAGTGTGAATATTTGAGTACCTTCAATAATGAACTCTATGAAATATTTAGTTGAAATATTTATATTGGAATACGTTTAAGATTAATTGGAGGCGAGAATTTCATCTTTCAGCAAGACAATGCTGCGGTCCATTCTGCCAAAGTGGTAAAGGAGTATTTTCTTAAGATTAACACACCGGTTTTAGAGCGGCCATCGCTATCCCCTGATTTGAATCCAATCGAAAATTTGTGGAGAAAAAAGTTTATATGAATGGGAGGCAGTACAACACAGTCCACGGACTACAAAAATCCATTCCAGATGTTGGGAGGAATTTGGATGCTGAATACCTTCATTCTCTTATAAATTCGATGCATAGTAGAATTTTTGAGGTCATCAGCAACAAGGGGGGAAGTACTGATTATTAACATAAACATCTGCAAAACAAAGTGGTGGCCCGTGGCGTTGTGGGTATGTGCGTCGACCCCAACCTCGACGTCGTAGGTTCGATTCCTGCTCTGTGCGACGAAAACAATGTTCACGACCCCATCTTTTTCGAGTCACTGACAATGCTCAAAGAGTATTTCCTGTTTAGAAAAAGCTTCTCAAACTTGGCCGTTCGGAGTCGGCATAAAACTGTAGGTTCCTTCCACTCGTGTGAGAACAATAGCACGCACAACACGAGTGGTTGCTGAGGAGCTAGGCCCTGGCCCCCTACGGGCAGCCACCCATATTATATTATTATTATTTGTAAAACAAACTTACAAATAAATTTAACAAAACTGTGCCCCTGTTTCAATTTCGCACTAATTTCTTTGTTCCCTACTTTTAGTCTCTCGTTGGGCAAGAAACAAAATATTTTCTTCGGATGTATGATCTTACTTAATTATATGTTATGCCTCTATATTAATTTCCGCCAGTGTAGTACATTCGCCAGATTTAAAAATGCCACGATTAGATAAAATCGAGAGTCAAACGCGTCAACAAACGCGTGAACAGGAGCAACAGTCCTACCCCAAGTCAGCCTCACGCCATCGCCATCAACGTCGTTGAAGTAAACTGCTTGACAGCTGTCATCATCACTTTCGAAATACGAGCGAAACGCCATGTGATTCCCTTTCCCAATCGTAAAAACTGATTCATTTTCCATCAAACCCAAGGCTGTCTAGCGCGGCGATTACATAAACAGTCACAGTCTCGCGTCTGCTCGCAAGTGTGGTTCTGCAAGTGAGAGTCGCATGCAAATGGTCTTCATACCCGTGAACGGCGCACACCCACGGGGGAGGCATGGCAGGCATAAAACTCATTCATAAACACTTACCAATTAAATTAGAGGCAATTTCATGCTCTCGGCCGCATCTAAACGCACACAAAGGCTCCACTTAAAGTTGCGCTCATTGAAAAGTTAAATAAGGTCTGCCGTGAGCAGCTTCGGCGAGTGTGTGTCTGGCGAAGGCATTGTGCGCAACAATGGGGATTCATAATGAATCTATGCACAGCACGCAACCTATATTCACGGGTATTATTAGTTTGTCCTACATTCCCTCTCGCAGGCGACTACTTGCATTCGCTCTCACGGTCTTGTCGGGTTCGCCAGCGCCCGCGCGCCCACTCGCTGTCACCGCATCCTAATTAAATAGATTAAGTAAATTAACATTGTTGCTTGGAAGGTAAATATTTCTGAACCACGTTCTCTCTTTGTTTACTTTCAGGTAAGACCGACCTAGTGGCTGTCGCATCGTCGTCCCGGTAGCCGGTGAGAATTTTGTTTGAGTTGGTAATTTCAAAGTATCGGCAGCCACGTTCCGGTGCCGGTGCCGGTGCCGTGTGGTGTGTGGCATTTTGAGGGAGCGGGTCATTGAAGGCGGCACGGCGCAGTGTTCTCCGATTTGGGGCAGCCAACTTGTGGTAATTGCCGTTCGGATTCGGAAAGTAATGGCTGGCGGGTTTTGTGCTGTATTTATGATGCTTTGTGGCAGAAATGACAGAACAAAGCCGACGGAAGATGGCTGTATCTGGCCGCACAATCACCGCATAATTGAATGGCACCGGAGTGGGTACGACACAGAGGACTGGATTAATTGGGCTTCTGCCATAGATTCCATCGGCAAACACTCTTTGTCGTTTGAAGAGCTGAATGTTGTGTGCACACATATGAGTTGTGGGCGAGGTGGGTGGGTGGAGTTTATTCAAGTTTTTATTCGGCTGCATGCGGGATTAAGGCAAACGTTGAAGAGAACGTTGTCGCTGGGAGATGGAGCGACTGTCTGTTGCAGAGGAAGTGCTCTTTGTCTTGCTTTAATTGAGTTTTGAACATTAATTTGGACGAAACGAGCTGAAATGGGTTGGTTTTAAAGAGGAGATGCAGTGGCAATGCCTTGTTTGGCTGCAGTCTTGAGTGGATTCTATTATTCCCAGCAACCAGTTTGGTTGACAGACAGAAGCATTAATGTGGGTTATGCTCTTTACTGCAATGTGTCTCGGGCTTCGCTTAGCCTCATGCAATCATGAAGTTTCCCATTTATTTCAGCTAATGTATGCACGTCATCGAGTGGATCTTTAGTGTCTTTCGTCAAATATCACCGTCATTGGCTGTCTGTCAATTAAGCTTACCAACTATCAGAAGATTGATGAGTATATTCAGAGGCGTGCGAAGACGGTAAGTCTTACTGCTCTGCTGATACATACGCATTTAATTGGCTGCACTTTGGCGAGGAGACTTCTTAAACATCTGCACCCAACCGTCAAGACTCTTCCTTGTTGACTCCTAAATTCGGAGTATTTCCACTGTTTGACTTAAATTTCTCTATAAAGCTCGCGTTCGTCGACGTGTGCCATGCACTTAGCCTTTTCGAGACGGCTACACTCTGTAGCTTGTAGCTCCTTCTGGTGGACCTCATGTTTCTTCCTTGCTGCTGGCAACTGATTCAAGTGTTCTCCCAAACATTCATTAGTTGAAAATTGCATTAATAAGCCGCTGGTGGTGAGTGTTATGGCATCTGCTTGTACTAACCATTCGGTTGGCCAAAGCTTCACCAAAGGCCATATTATCGAACACAAGGTGGTCAAGAGCCCTTGAAACTCGGTAGCGGTTTCAGCTGTACGAGTGCCGTGATGGCTGCGGTTTAAACTCAAATTGCCCGTCCATCTGAAACTTGACTATGGGGTATGATTCACATAGAAGTGGATTTAGAATAAAATGTGGAACAACCGAGTGGTGGGACTCACAAAGCAGCAAGAGGTTATTAGATCGTAGTCGCTTTTCACTAAGGTGGAGGGAGTGTCCATAAGCGTGGTGGAAACATATCGAAGGAATAAATAAAAAATAGGTTCAGAGGCGCACATTCGTCATTGACTCTAAAAAAAGTCGCAGATGTGATGACAATGGACTTGTACTCAAATATGCTTGCACTCTAACAAGCATGCATTCAATTGGAACTAGATAAACCACTGAGGTATATGTAGAACGCTCCCATGTAGCTTCATCAGAAAGAGAGAGCGTTGCGACTCCACAGTAGATGTGGAAAAAGTTCTTCCTCCTCCTCTGCGGCTTCTGCAAAAAATCATTCAATGGCGCTCATATTCGGATGAGAGTGCCGATATCCGGCCTCATTCTTGTCTTACTGATTATGACTTTTCTATCGAGAGTAACTCGTAATTGTTGACAGCTGAGGGATCCTGTCGCCAGTAGCCAGAGACCACTTGGAGTATGCATGCGCAAGTGCTTCAAGCTTCAGCAGTAGATGTGACGATTGTCATGGGTGGCAGATTTTCGATTTCGAACGCGTTCGTCACGTTTGTACAGAATCTATTTAAATCGAATCCACTATCAGTTGATGACCAGATGCGGATGTATGATTAAAATCCATTCAAAGTGAGCACAAATCCTAAACTTGGAACCATACATGGGACTTAGTTGAACTTCCGCCAAATCGGAATGATATCCAAAGGAAATCGGTTTTTAATATTGAGCATGACACGCAACGAAAGCATGTTCGGTGTAAGTTAAGATTGGTGGCAGAGGCTTGTACTCAGAAACTTGGGCGTGACTACAATGAAACCTATTCGCCCGCTGTTCGACTAATTTTGGCTTTGGCTGTTGATTTTGACAAAAGTTCTTTTGTGTGTTTGATTCAAAGTTCATTAAGTAGATGTTTCATCTGCCTAACTGAATGGTAACATAAAAAGGTTCAGCTGAGTTCGGAGTCTGCCTTTGTCGCAGAGGAATCGTTATTTAATTTTTTTTAAAGTGGTGGTCAATTAGTGAGAGATAGGGTCACTTTGTTAGCAGGCAATGTATGCGGAATTGCTGATTAGTGATTTCAGTGACAAATGGAAGTGTAAGAGTAGTGAGCAAAAAAGGCTAGAAAGTTATTTTCGAGCTCGACTTTTAAGTGACTTCTTCTTCGGAAGGAAAGAGCGCTGCAGCTTCTGTCACTGAATGACGCAATGGCCGGTGATAATGACGATGAGACTGCCGAGGTTCAGCCTACTTAGCGTTTTGGATCGAGACTAGGCCATAATTGTTTTGTTGTGAGGAATTTTGTGCCAGTAGACCACCTGTATTTTTTGTAACCATTCCAAGCTCACATTCTCCATCTGTTATCGCTTTCATCTGCTTCACAATTGACAGTAAAGTAGTCACCACCTTTAACTGTCTAGATACGCAAATGAACATCCAGTGCATGGTGTACAGAATCCCAGTATGATCTCGGAGGTATCTGGTAGAGAAATGCTTTTCGAAGAATAAGTGTCATGTGTTCGGTGTGTCGGAGTATGGATCTACATATGTATGCCTTGAAAATTGGGATTTCAAGAACAGTGTTATTTTCACACATTAGCTGCGCGGGCCTTTATTTTGCTGCCGATATTATGAGCGGAGTATTTATGACTACCATCAGAGGTGCGGAGACGGGACTGGGCGTTATCCAGCGTAGGGTTTTGGAGTTGATGCTCGTAATTAACGCCGTGCACAAAATCTCGATTTAATCCAACAGTATTGGTCTGACTACTGATATTAATAGCCAGAGGACCATGCGAGAATGTACATAGTCACCATTTGCACACTTGCACGCATCTTCCAACAAACGCTCACTAGAAATTACAGCCCGCCTTTTTGGTACGTTCCTGGATGTTGAGTTTCAAGCTTCGTGTTCAGTATAAGAACCAGTGCTGTCATAGAAGGGGATGCACACATTGAGTGAGGTTCAAAGTCTCCGATTTTGTATGTTCTGATAAAAAATTGTTCAGCGGACCGACCACCAGGGCGCATTCTCTTGCCTTTTTTCCAGTTTGAAGAGGTACGAGTGCATAATATCTCTGATCCTGGAATATTGTCTGCGAAGGCAATGACCCAACACTCTGACCATACCAGTGTTCACTCCTCGCATCGTTACACCACCACCACCCTGTGGTGTGCCTCTGTCAACCGCTGTGCAGATTTCTTATCGAGCTTGGGGCGTATGCTCATGTTGTTATGAAGCTGGCAAATAAAAGCCCATGTAGACTACATAGCAAGTTTGATTTTATTCGTTTTCGGTATCAATTATTCACAAATTCAGCCATCTTACATATTTCTGGATTATCTTCTTAACCGCCTTAAATTTAAAACTCATACTATTGACCCTGCATACAGAGCTACTCGGGACAAAGACACTTTTATCTCATTGGTGTCCAAATTTAACAGCAGCACCTCAAAGGCAACTGCCTCAGGGGCATTGTTAATCAGTCGGGAGATCTAAAGCCGATATTTCCCTAGGGGCCCTAGTCTTGGCCCACACTGTTTGCCTCACCAACCGCTTCCCTTCATTTGCGACTGCATTCAGAATCCAATTTCCTCGTCTTATACATCCGGTTAGTTAACCAGAAAATCCCGGTCATTTGTCAAAAATCGAATGATCACTTCCTGCGCTCCCAAGGTACCTGCTCACAATCGAAGTTCATAATTAATGAGCAAGACGAGGAAAAGAAAACCTCGTCAGTTCAAGAAACCCCGTCCAGAGGCACTAGACCTCAATTAAGATTGACAAGCGACTGCGCTCCCATTACTTCACACATGCAGACGTCGCGATGATAAGCAGCGCAACCAGCAATCTGGGTAACAAATTGCCCTCCAGATGGGCCGAACAAAGCCTCCTCTCGCCCGTCCGTCCTCATCAGCGTCACACATCTCAGACGCTCCACTCGAGGCAGGTCACAGCAGTGCACGGAACTGGTCTCGTTGAATCTCGCTGAGATTCATCTAATCTCCTTCAGATACAAATCATCGAGGCGGGGAGACCAGAACGAACGAGGAGATCGCGGAAAAGAAAAAGCAAAAGAAGCTGGTGCCACGTTCTTGGTTCGCTTGGTGCGCGACGGTGTAATCGACTCCTAATGTCATCCAATTGCGCTCGAGTGTATCTTGTTACGCTGTAGGTGTGCTGTGCCGTGCTGTGCGGGCTGTCAGTTATGCAATGTCACAGTCACAGCAATAGACGTGTTCTGGCAAAACAAACCGACGACTCTCAGTCGTGGCATTAAGCATTAAGACACTGAGATACAAATCTGTGCGAAGTTCATTAAACCCCTTCGCACGGGTGTTGTCATCGTCATCGCCTCCGTCGACGTCGTTGTTTGTTTTTTGTTCCATCTCTCTAGCCGTTCGTTGGTTCTTCTTTCTAAGCGTCGGCTGCAATTATTTTCGCACATACACCAGCTTGCGTCGATGGACATCCTCCTCGTAGTCGTCGTCGTCGTCGTCGTCGTCGTCGTCGTCGTCGTCGTCGTCGTCGACGGAAGACCAACCAGAGGAAGACGAAGAGACACAAAAAAAACACAAGAGAGATACTTTACTTGCTGGGCTGTCGTCGTCTGCGTTTTCTGTTGCTTTTGTCCTCGAAGTCAGTTCTTCTTTTTTTTCGCAAAGTGGAAGGCATTAACAACATTCAAGTGTTTGTATCTAGTTTGTTTCATTATTCTAGAGAATGTTTTGTCATGTCGTACGGTAGCCAGTAGCCCAGTGCTTCGGCGTTCGTTCTGCGTTCTTTCATAATTTCCTCGACACGCGGTGGTACGAGCCGGGAGGAGAGGCCTGCCGCCTGGGGCTGCGTGAGAGGCCATAAGATGGCTCTGGAATGACGGGCTCAAGTGTAATTCAATCTTGGCCGTTATTTCTTTAGTTTCACATCCGTTATGTGAAGAAGTTGCAGTTGGCAGCTTTGTTTGGATTTTTTTTTGTTCAATTGACAGCGTCCAGTGGGATGACGGAGGAGGTGTGCGTTCGAGTGTCGAGTGTGAAGAGCTGCTGATGTCGCAGTCTTCTCGGGATTTTGCTGGTTTCTTTGAATTTCGTCGGGTTAGATTGTGCGGCTGTCATTAACCTGAGCATTTTTGTGAATAATGTGGACTACGGGAGGTATTTGTTTGGAAGTCGTGTCATCACTTTTCCTGTTTTGTTCCATCAGACGTGGGATTGAACAGCAAGCAAACAAGGAGAGTCACGGAATTAGAGGTGTCTGAAAGGACGCGTGTTGGAGTTGCTGCCGCATATGTGCCCTCACAGAGCTTCTCTCGAAGTATGAGCGTCTTTTCGTCATGTAGCCTGTTGTTTACGATTGACTGACAAACTCGCATAATTCCACAGCTTTAGTCAGCGGCAACTGTTGTCTAGGACTTCGAGATGCCCATAAAATCTCTGGTATACGCTGTAAAAGCAATAACTCGTTTAAAAGGGCTTTCCTTTCATCACTCGGAATTGGGATCGTCTGGTAATTAAAAAAATGTGTTGGATTTTGCTCAGCCTTTCCATCCATGATCCCGAATTATCATCCCTGGCTGCTGCAAGCTCGTAGAGTTCGCGGTCGTGTCTTCTCCTACATTCGCCTTCCTCGCAGATGGGACTGTGTATTCGACGTAGAATGTTTTTTTCGAAGGCACCAGCAATCAGCTCAGCAGTTTTGCTTAGTTGTAGAGCATGACTCGAAGGATCGAAGGACCAAGAGTCAGGAGTTTCAAGCTTTTTGACTGTCCGAAGTAGCATCGGTTGCCAAGGGTGCTTCTACGTCGGATTTCCATTACGATGTCATTCGTGGAGTTTACGTTTGTAAAGGGTGATTTTTTCGCTATTATCTTTTTGGCAACACTGGTTTAAACAGCTGACTCGCGTTTCGTGTTTTGTTTCACTGTCAAACATCTTCAGTTTGGTCTATAATTTAAAAATGAATCGTCTTACAACCGAACAACGCTTGCAAATTGAGTTGCTTGCTCTTGAAAAGTTGGCCGAAGATCCACTTTTTTACCGAAAAATTGTGTTCAGCGACGAAACTCATTTTTGGCTCAATGGGTACGTAAATAAGCAGATTTGTCGATTTTGGAGTGAATATCAGCCAGAAGCATTGCAAGACTTACCAATGTATCCAGAAAAAGTCACAGTTTGGTGCGGTTTATGGGCTGGTGGCATCATTGGACCGTACTTCTTTAAAGATGATGCGAATCGTAACGTAACTGTGAATGGTGGGCGCTACCGTGAGATGATATCCAACTTTTTTGTGCCCAAAATGCAAGAGCTTGACTTGCATAACATGTGGTTTCAACAGACGGTGCCTCATGCCACACAACACGCGCAACAATGGACTTATTGAGAGGCGAGTTCGGTGAACATTTTATTTCACGTTCGGGACCGGTCAATTGGCCGCCTAGATCGTGCGATTTAACGTCTTTAGACTATTTTTTGTGGGGCTATGTTAAAGGCCACGTCTATACAGACAAGACCGCTTCTATTGACGCATTGGAAGACAACATTGAAGCATTTATTCGTGAGATACCGGCCGAAATGTTGGAAAGAGTATGCCAAAATTGGACTAAGCGGATGGACCATTTGAGGCATGAAATAATCTTCAAACATTAGATTATATGGACCGTACCATCGATTCAAATAAAGATTTTATGCATTTTTCCGAATTTTGTGTGTTTTTTTCTGAAAAACTTTCCTATAGCTTTTAAAAAATCACCCTTTAGTTTTAAATTGTTGCTGTCGATTGTAACGTTTTGGCCTAGGTGGTGTGTGGCGGATCGTTTTTTGCTCGACAGCATATATTTGGTTTTGTCCTCGTTGACTCTTAAACCAGCTCGTTTCGTCTGTTCCTCCTACCACTACATTGCCCTCAACTTTGAAAAGCTCCCATGGTAAGCCATCTGAGCCTGCGGCTTTGTTGTTCTTCAGTCTTTCAATGGCTGTACCGACTTCTTCAAAGGGGGCGGGATTTTAGCATTGAAGGTGGGCGAACTACTTCGTCGACTGGAGTTGGGATTTTCTGATTCCCTATCACTCTCTCTTGGTGAGGCGCGCTAAGCAGCTGTTGGAAGTGCTGCTTAAACAAATTCACTATTCCCTGCGGGTCCGTAACTAGATCACCCTCACTTTCGAAGAGCCTGGGTACCTTTCCTGAAGCCTGTTTGTCCCTAGACTCTTCGATATCCTTGAGCTGGGAAGTTGCAAGATACCTTTTCTTTAGGCGAACGAAATTATCCGTCTTCTAGCCCGGTACTCCTCTTGCGCGGCTCTTCCCGTTGCAGCGCCTTTTGGTATGCCTCGTCGGTTGCACGTTTCTTCTGCTCACACTCGCCATCATACCACGGGTTTCTTGTCGATGGTGGTAGATAGCCTAAGGTAGTTTCCGCTACCTCTTTAATGGCCGAGCGGCAATGCAACCACATCTCGTTGGCACTTGACGTAGGCCTACCGGAGAGTCTCTCACTTAATTGCTCTTGGCAGGCTCTGGGCAATTTCCGGTGTGCTTAGGCGTCCAATGTCAAAAGTTCTCTTTGTCGGCTGGTGCAGCTTTCTGACATTAGACAGTCGAGCTCTGAATCTTGCTGCCACGATTATATGGTCAGAGTAGACGTTTTCTCCCTGAATGTTCGCACATCCAGGATATTTGACGCGTGTCTTCCGTCCATACGCACATGGTCGATTTGGTTGGCGATTCGACCATCCGGGGATCGCCAGGTTGCTGTGTGGATTTTTTTGCGAGGGAACCTTGTGCTGCTTATGACCATATTACGTGCTGTCGCAAAGTCTGTGAGTCGGAAGCCGTTATCTGCTGTCGTGTCGTGGAGGCTGTGCTTTCCGATCATTCCGCCAAAGACGTTTTCCTTGCCGATTTTAGCATTGAAGTCTCCGAGTACGTTTCTCTACATGCTCTAGCGCCACCAATATTATTGTAATTATTCATCCTAAAGTTGCCAGTCTTGAAAATTGAAAAATAGATCAAGTTCGAAATCTAAATAAGGATGGTGCCACTGAACTCCTCGCCAGCTGCAAATTGTTCCTACGAAGCACAGTGACTGATGAATAGTATGCGAAATGAAATCGTTTGCACGAGACTGAAGGGCCATCGTCCCTAAACCGATATTTCTATTGAAAATATTGATCAGTCTTGTAGAGGTGGGCTCTTAGAAGAACACAGTTGTCGTCGATTTTCTGTCATCGCTAAGGACTTCCACAGAAGCTGCCATAAATACTAGGCAAAAGAAATGAAATCCAGGCAAAAATCATACATCGTCTTGCCCGGATCCGATTTCACGTAGATATAATTTCCGATTAATGCTGAGATAATATAATGAAGGTTCTGCGAGTTGCCGGATGAATTTTTGTCTGATTGCAATAATTGCGAGTCTGTTTGATCACTGTCATATTGTTTGATAGTTTAACGAGTTTAAAAACACAATAGAAAGGTAAGGTTTGGTTAGGTTTAGGAAGGGATGTATGATGGACTATCAGTTCTACTCGGAGCCCAAAGCTTCTTCTTCTTTGATTGGCGCTACAGTCCGGGGTGGACCTGGGCCTCAACCAACATGCCTCTCCAGCCAGCACGATCTTTCGCCAGTTGCCTCCAGTTGCGCACACCAAGTTGGTTGAGATCGCGTCCATGTCTCTGCGCCATAGAGCAGATGGCTCTGTTACTCAATTGCCTCTTGAGCCCAAAGAAACAGCGATTGGCAAGAGTAATTCTGCGCTTGATCTTGGTACTGGTGTTGTTGTCCCTATTTACTCCAGAGCCTAGGTAGACGAAGTCCTGGACTACCTCAAAGTTTTTGCTGCCCAATGTGACGCTCTGTCCGAGACGTCGATGTTGTGCGTCCTTCCGTGATGTACTTTGTTTTGCGCTGGTTTACCGCTAGACCCATTTTAGCCGCCTCCGCTTCAATGCCAGCAAACGCTTCATTGACGGCTCGCTGTGTTCGTCCAATCACGTCAATGTCGTCCGCGTAAGCAAGCAGTTGAACGGACTTTTGGAAGATCGTGCCTCGGGTGTTAACGTTTGAATTTCGCACGATCTTCTCAAGTATGAAGTTGAAGAAGCCACATGACAGCGTGTCGCCTTGCCTAAGACCTTTTTTGACATTGAAGGTCTCGGTGAGTTCGTTACCGACCTTGATGGAGCAGCGAGAGTTATCCTTCGTCATCCTGCACAACCTGACGAGTCTGGCAGGAATGTCAAAACTAGACATGGCGCTGTATAGCTCGTCTCTATGCACGCTGTCATATGAAATCGACAAAAAGGTGGTGGGTGTCGATCTGCATCACTTGGGTTTTTTCGAGGATCTGCCGTAATGTGAAAATTTGATCGATAGTGGACTTTCCTGGCCTGAAACCGCTCTGATAAGGACCTATCAGGTTGTTGACAAAGGGTTTCAGGCGTTCGGAACCCAAAGCGCCTATTGTGAGTTCTGTCATTTTAAGAATTGTGTACACCAATTCGTCCAATTATTATGTCGTGTGATCTTCTTAGCGCTGCATCATATACATTTCTGGAGTACGTGTCTGTCCCGACAAAGACTGAGCAAATTGTTAATCATAGCGTTCTGTCTTAGATGCCGAGCAACGAATCGATTCTTCCTCGACATTGTATACTTTGTCTGTCCTTATCGTGAAACCAGTTCGTGTCGTATCTTCCTCAATCGCCGTGAAAGGTGACAATGTGGATCTTATGTTGGTTGGATTGATAGGCTACAGCAACTCGCAGCTCTATTTTCTCCATTACCAAAGGAAGCCACACTACAGCCAATCTCCTTGCCGAAATCCATGAAACTAACTGCGCGGTGTATGTGTACGTGTATGTATTCATTTCATCAACTTTACCGATACCCTGAATTATGGCATCGCTGCTTGCGATGTAAGATGTTGTGTGTGGCTTCAACATTGGGTGTGGTGTGTAGATCTGAAGCTCTGTCTCCAGTCGTTGGCTTAGTGTGAAAAATTGGTCTATAGCCGACTGCGTACGATTAGTGTCGACGGTACGCTGGACAGGATCGTATAGCCGTCGCGGAACAAGGATATGCCTCTACAGTCTATAGTTAGTGCAATAGGTGCAAATGGTAGTTTATCAGCACATTTTCTCTAGAAAAATGTTCCCCGGCCTTGGAAATATCACATGCGCAACTATCTGAGCCGGCAGCTTTGTTGTCCTTCAGCCTGTTAATAGCTTCGGCGAATTTCAATTGCCTGACGGGAAGCCCATGTACTTCGTCGGATAGAGTTTTGATTTCCTCGTGCCCTATCTCTGTCTATCCTGATCACGTTTGCTGAGCAATGGAAACAATGTCACTGACGTCTGCTCTAGCCACTCACTCTATTTTCGGCGAATGACCATTAAAACTCAATTAAAAAAGAACTACAGCTCGTACAGCTGACCACCGAATCAACTTGCTTCAGGTTCGAGACATTAGATACCTCTCCCCAGTGACTCATGCAGCATGACTGTGTGCACTCACTGCAATCTCCAATCTCCAGCCGTCGGCAAAGTAAAGCGAGTGCTCATAACAATCTCAGGGGCAACGTCTAGAAAATGGAAATGTCAACAAACACAAACACAAACACAAAAAAAAGAAAAACATCTTGAATTACCTTCCGCATCGTCTTGCGTAATAAGCGTTCACCCACTTCCACGAACCAGCGACAAGTGTAAACAGACACCCGCCATCCCCAAGAATTCGTTTCCTCCAAGATAAGTCAAGTAATTCGAACACACCCACGCTGGCGTTGCCCACTTCAACGGGAAAATTTGAAAAAAAAAAGGAAAAAAAAGTGACTGCCCCGGGTGAGGCTCGAACTCACGACCTTAAGATTATGAGACTTACGCGCTGCCTACTGCGCCACCGAGGCCATGTCCATCGTCTGCCACAGCCACTACCTGAGCGCAGTCACCGCCTTTTCGGTGAAAACAAAATCGATCCTTCAGCAGAACACAAGTGCTGGTGGGCACGGTGTATTTTTAGAAATTCCATTCGCGCTGTCAATTGTTTTAAATGCCAAACGAGGCACATCTGTCGTCGTATTTAAAGTGCAGCGGGTGTGCGCGACGTGCCCGCACGTCAAGCGTTTGATCGGCAAATCAAGGCGAAATTTGTTTGCAATTTGATTGAAATTGCTTGCTTGCTTGTATCTCTGCGATTCAATAGATCTCTGCTGGCCTATAAATAGATTTGCACGGGTGCCGCGCCGTTGGCCAGATAGTAAAGGCGCTGCGATGCAGATGATGATGAGGTGATGCCGATGATGTCAGCTACGTGAACGCTCTTTGTTTTTCAGCGATTAGAGGAGAGTAGTGAATAGATTGGGAATGAGTAATCTCCTGGGAGGGTGGGATGGTTTTTGTGAGTTTTCGGTTCACTACTGCATGGATGAGATCCATTCCAAGGTGTAGGGGTTTCATGATGCACAGGGTTGTTTGGCAGAACAATCACATGCTGTGCTCCGTAAATTTGAACACGGGAGCCTCGAAAACGTGAACGACAGAAGTTGGTTTCGTCATTTCCTCTAATCAAGTCAACGTGCGTAGACTTGGTAGATTAGTGGGCCAGTAGCTCCGCCCACAAAACGACTCGAAATGGCGATTTTTTCTCGATCATGGGTCATGAGTTTGGATTGAGTTGCATCTAACTTCGTTTTGTGAACAATTTGCAAACATTGCTCTCGCGCGTCTAGTCATGATGAATTTTCAAACAGAACTTACGTCAAAACAACCGAGAAAAGCTGTCAATTTGATCATTATCAATCTCTAAAAAACGAGAAATAATTGACATCTTATCGTGCAGCACTAGAATCAGTCTCTCTGATCTCACGACTCGCATTCTACTGGTCTACACTTCCTTGTGCTGGGTGTCCGAGGGATACTCCAGCCAACTGTCCATCGAATGAGATAACCCTCTGTACTAAACTAATTTCGAAACGTACTCACTTAGCACCAGAGCCTGACAAATTGCTGCTGCCTTGCCTGGGTACGTTGCTTCTAGTTCAAGATGTCTAACATCCGCGTTTACTTGGTTGATATTCCTGTCCTCGAACGAAAAGTCTTGGATTCGAGGATCCTCTTAACTGGAGCGTTGGTGTCCATGCCCGCGATGTGACCGTGCCAGTGTAGTCGACAGACTTTTACCTGCCGAACTACATTTCGCCTGGTACATCCTGGTACAGCTCATTCGCAGCTGTGTTTTCTCCATTCGCCTTCCACGTAGACAGGACTATACATCCGACGTGTTTCTTTCGAAGGCACCAAGAATCAGCTCTGCAGTTTTGCGTAATGCATTCCGCTCCATATAGAACTACACGAGCATGACTTTGGTCCTTCGAGTCAGGAATTTTGAGCCCAGTTGCTTCGACAATCCAAAGGTAACGTCGGTTGTCAGGTGCCTTCTACGTCGAATCTTCACTGCGATGTTATTCGGGCAGTTCACGTTTGCCTCGAGTGAACTCATTCATTCAAACTGATCCGAGTTCTATTTTTTCGAGGTCTGTCCCGAAGTTGACACACACCACTCAGTCGTTTTATTTTCAGTGTCTACCACCTTCTCGCTGTCAACAAACGTTTGTTGAGCGGACGACTAAATTACTACGAAATGGCTGAAAAACATTACATGTCAAGACTTGGACTTGAATTCCCATCGCTCTGTACTAAAGCGATTATCTACCAGTTATTTCGCAACACGCAAAAGATTTCCGAACCTCTTCTGATGCATTGTCCCTCCAAATGAAAGAAGAAATTGCTGCTGCCTTGCATGGGCACGTTCTTTCGAGTTGAAGCTATCTGGCATCAGCCATTACCTCATCTGCTTCTAGAACGAAAAGTCTTAGATTCGAAGATTCTGGTGTCCGCCGTTTTGTGTGCTCACCTGAAGTCACGGGCATAATCGCGCATGGCAACATTGGCCTCTTGCGTTTTATTTGTAGTCGCAAATTGAAAAGACAATGTGACATTTGGAAGGACATAGGACAACCGCGTTTAGATGGCGCACCCAAGTGTCGAAGGAGCTCAACCAAGTTGGTGTGCGAAACTAAAAACAGCTAGCCAGCGACCGCGCTTGATGGAGAGGCTTGTTGGTTGAGGCCCAGGTGCACCCCTGACTGTGGCGCCATTCAAAGAAGAAGAAGGCAGCAAGGACTGAAGTTATCGAATTTTCACCGAAACACTTGGTTTCACTCGGCATTGGTTGTTCGTTAGGTTTCTTTCCGAGTGCCATTTTTAGAGTTACAGAGTTGCGTTTGTTTCACGGTGCATTCCACATCCCGAAGTTGTGGCTAGCTCGTGTAAAACTTTAGCGTTGGTTTCAACGGAAGACTTAGAAGAGATATGCCCCCGAAGTCGGAGGAACGTCGTTTGTATCCTTTTTGAAGAGTGTCACCCCTCGATTCATTGCATTGAAGCTGAGAAACTCTCTAGTTGCACAATGCCTTTAACATTTCGGACCGGATGTCATCTACATCGGCAGGAGATTAAGCCATTCGAACTTTGTCACATTTTACCCTCGACTACGCTGGCGGGGTTTATTTACGTTCGCATCGGATAGTGGACATTCACTTGTTGGTCCACAATCTAGAGGCTCAGACAAATAAAGTGGGGGTCAAAATAAATACAGTCAGAACTAAAGTCCATAACAACAGCGTCCAACTGAACAATGTCGGACCGGAAGTCAAGTCAACAGCGTAGTCTCGGCAAACAACCACCACGGTGGCTCCGTTAGTTCTTCGAGCAGCCAATCGAATGCTATTCGTGATCTGGGAACGTCGTCAGCCTTGAAGACCAAGCGGCGACTGTTTGCGGTTCCACGTGGAATCGGTGCAAAGCTTTCGGTGCAGTAGCTGGAAAGTGGACACCACTACCACACGTAAGCTGCAATATTTCGTAAACAGATGGATTTCTTTTGCCGAACTGTATCTCACGCAATTGTTCGTGAGGCCTGGTTGAGAACCTATAAACATCACCATATGAGGGAGGAAGTGTCATTGAATTGGACGCACACTACGGCCCGAAGACAACTCTAATGTGAAGTAGGCCAGACACAAGTTATTGGGAATGAATTGGAAAGATCTGAAACGAGTTGCAGAACTTGGAACTAAATGACGCACAAGCGTGGCTTACGCAGAATCTCAACCGAGGAGGTTAAAGCACATAAGTCGGCGAATGACTTGCCAGGACATCTTTTTCGCAGATCTATTGTCGATTTCCCACTGCTCGTGCGAACTCCTGCTTTACCTGTCTATTTGCCAGTTTCACCACAGGGACTCTATAGAGTTAAAAGGACTCATCATTTTTTCAAGAACAAAATTAATAAAACAGATACTAGTACTGCACCCACCCTCACACTCCGGCAGATTTTGGAGAAAACCCAGGAGCAACAAATCGATACCCACCACCTGTTCATCGATTTTAAGGCCGCGTATGACAGCACTTATAGAGACGAGCTATACAGAGCAATGTCTAGTTTGGCATCCCTTCCAAACTCGTCCGTTTGTTAGGCTGACGATGGAGAATGCACGCTGCTCCATCAAGGTCGGTAAAGACCTAACCGAGACCTTTGATGTCAAAAAAGGATTCAGACAAGGCGACGCGCTGTCATGCGACTTCTTCAACATCGTTCTTGAGAGAATTGTTCAAAACTCAAACGCCAACACCAGAGGAACAATCTTTCAGAAGTCCGTCGAACTACTCGCATATGCCGACGATATTGACATTATCGGAAGAACGCAGCGTGATGTCAAAGGCGCTTTTGTGAGTATTGCAACGGAGGCCGCGAAGATGGGTTTAGCGGTAAACGAGAGAAGAAGGAAGGACACCCAACACCGACGACTCGGTCAGAACGTCACGGCAGACAGATATAACTTTGAGGTAGTTAAAAACTTTGTCTACCTAGGAACCGCTATCAACTCAGACAACGACACCAGCGCTGAAATCAAACGAAGAATAACTCTTGCCAATCGGTGCTTCTTTGGGCTAGAAAGCAATTGGTAAACAAAGCCCTCTCTCGAACAACCAAGGTAACGCTCTACAAGACCTTAATCGTCCCAGTCCTGCTATGGCGCGGAGGCATGGACTCTGTCAAAAGCGGATGAAGCAGCCCTTGGTTGCTTCGAGAGGAAAATTCTTCGAGTGATTTTTGGTCCCGTCTGCATAGATGGTGAGTGGAGGAGGAGATACAACGACGAACTATACGGGCTGTTCAGCGACATCGACTTAGCCAGAAGAGTGAAGATCCAACGATTGAGATGGCTAGGTCATGTAGAGCGGATGGAAACCAATGCTCCGGCCCGAAAAGTCTTCGAATCCACCCCCGAAGGACGGCGCAGTAGAGGAAGACCGCGACTCAGGTGGCGCACGCAAGTGGAAAGGGACCTCAACCAACTACGCGTGCGAAACTGGAGACAGCTAGCTAAAGATCGAGCTATCTGGAGACGCTTGTTGGTTGAGGCCCAGGTCCACCCCGGACTGTAGCGCCACCTTAAGTAAGTAAGTAAGTACTGCACCCAGAAATGCCTCTGGCCAGACTACAAGCCAGGAAAGGAATGTAGTCGTATCTTCATCTATGGCTTCAAAACCAATGAAGGGTGGAGGGCGACAACATTAGACTGTATACTTCTTTAGGCAAATTTACATCGGTTTTCCAAGTGGAAACCTAATGGCAACACACTTTATTCTGAAGGACGGGTAGAGGAGTCGACGTATCTGTGCCTCAACCTTTAACTTCTTCCAAGATAGCACAGGAATGCTAATCATCTCGGAATTTAATTGGCAGTCAACGGAAAGTCACTGAAACTCATCTGGGTCCCAGGACACCGAGGAATCCCTGGAACTGAGATCGCCAAATCACTTGCTAGACAAGGATCAGAAGAATCTTTCTCAGGAGCTGAACCTGCGACGTATATGTAGACACACCAAGCGTTTGCTCCTAAACGTCTGTAAGAAATCCGCGGCATTCTTGTTATCGCTTGACACAAAAGACTGTAGACGACTAACCGACGTAGTAACGAACCACAAAACCTTTGCCGAACACTAAAATGTGATTGGTTTAAGCGAAGACGCTTTATGCGACCTGTGCAGAGGACGAGGACACGGCAGAGCACGCACCGCTGTTATAGTTCCGCTTTTGCTTGGACCAGGTGGCTGGTCAACAGGGCTGATTTGGGGCTCATTTATCTTTAAAATTACTCGTTTTTTAAGCATCTGGGAGTCATAAACAATTTAACTTGTGGTAACACTGCTATTAGCCCGTATGTGCCATTTTGGACTTTATTCTGTCACTTTTACGTGTTTTAAGAGCAGCCTGCTTATCGTGTTAGCGCTGTTTCTGGATAGCAACCAGATCCGCTTCATCAGGCACAACGCAAAAGAAGCTTTGATAAGTCGCATCTTTCTTTCCAGCCATGCATTCTGATGTCATTAACCTCACACTTGTGTCAAATAGAATTCCACCGCCGCACGAGCTCGGCCATATACATAGGTACGCACCAATTTTGAGATCACTTATTTTATCGTGGTGCGTCATAAAAGCCGTCGTTACCCACACGTCCACCACGTTAGACGCACACTTGTCGGAATCCAGATAATGTCCACAAAATCAACAAAAACAAAAAAAACTAAGCCTTCCTTACACAACTCCATCTTGTGTATCTTTGGCCTAAGAAGCTGTGAAATACCAGCGTTCCCGTGATAAGAACGCCTCGCTCAAAGTCGCCCATGTCAAATTGTTAGATAAGACGTCGCTTGTTTTTCTCGTTCTCCCCTCCCTGCTGCTGGAGAGAGAAATCCGACACAATCATCTGATTGGCAGCACAAACAAAAATTCGTAAACCACGCAACCGCATCGTTGGAGCTGAAGAAACTGAGAAAGAAAAAAACACATTCCCTTCCTCTTGACGTCCGTAATCAGATAGTTGACTCATTTGATTACCATACACTTGCTCATCCAGTCTCGACTCTCGACGGAAACAAAGAACACGCGTAACATTCAATTGCCATTGGATCTTTGTCGCTGTGGCGTTGACTTGCCCGCCTGCGTGCTCCATCGATCAAGCGAGACCAAACATCAACAAAAAGCGAAAAAAAGAAAACACAAGTAAGTGAATGTAATGTGAGCAATAATGTGTCAATTTAACGTCAAACGACGCTTTATTAGGCGCACACACAATTTGACAGCTAAGCGAATTCCGAGCGAAAATTCACCAAAAAACTGCGGCGGCGAGGTGTTATGTCAATTCTAGACAAGTCTGTGATGATACACGTTTTCCCGGGGGTAATTAGCCTCTGCGCCAGGCACAGACACACGCACCAGCCAGACGAACCATGTTTGAAATTTCAATTGTAACCCCTCCGGATGCGTTCAATTGTTGTGTGTGTGTGTGTGTGCGAGGGGCTAGGATTGATGTGTGATTTGAATTTTAAATAACGGTAATGTGAACCTCACAAATTGAGTTGTGTAGTGTGCAAAAAATGTGTACATTCGATATTTCTGTACGTGGTCATGCAGAACCATCGCGCTGTCGTCGTCGAGGGCCGTCCTCGTCTCTGGGGAGGGTTAATAACACCGGCCGGTAAGCCGCCCGGTGGCCTTGTTTGTTGATTTGATCAGCTCAATAGACGCTCTCTGTGGGGCTGCATTGCGTATTGAATGTGAAATGAATGTTTCATGTGACAGCAGTTCTGCAGTTTACCGGGATGTCATGTCAAACTTGTGTCAGGAAAGGCTGTCTATACAGCATGGGATGGCAGTTGGGCACGGAAGGCAAACTTTAGTAATTTTATGTAAAGTTGAACAGTTGAACAGTTCAACAGCATCATCAGCAATCCCTCTCACTAAACCCCCTTCAGCTTGAAGATCACCTCCAATGTACAACCAAAAGAAAGTCGGCCCAACACCTCACCCTTTCGACACTCCAACAGCAAAGTACTCATTCCACGAATCGCCTACACAATCTGCAACATCTTTCGAATCCATGGACTCTCTTTTGAGAAACAAACAGCTGACGAGTCTCTCCCTCCTTGCAAGATTCACCTTCTAACGAATTGCGTCTCTGTTCCGTCAGCGCGTGGATTTAATCAAGCCCTTCCCGAGATGTTTTCCCTCGATTGCTTGTGTATTTTGCCAAGAATTTTGTTTTCACATGCAGATGGTTTATCGGTCGATTCACTTTTGTTTTCACATCGTCTCGGCAACAGTCACTGACAACATTTGGTACCATTTGTTCGCCAAGCGGAGGACATGAGGTTTGAGCGGCAATACTGAGCAGCCTGTTCTTGAATGAAAAGGACGAGTTTTTGGTTCATGTCGGTGATTCAATGATTATTTGAGGTTAACGTTTCGGGATGAATTCGGCACCCTATCAATGTCGCGCCTCATATATGTTGTCACTGTCCCACTCCAGCTTCTTCTTCTTCTTGTGGCGCTACAGTCCGGGGTGAACCTGGGCCTCGGTAGTCCCTCTCTAGCTACATATTTGCAATCTCTCATGAGACCTGCATTACGCAGTGAAAGTCCGATTTGAATTTACTCATATTCTGTGGCCTCTCAGGAAATGCGAAATGAAACGGGGTCTGTGTACTTTCGACAGTTCTGCTAAAGCCCAGGTTTCTAGTTATACACTGTCCTCTACCCCACCTTCTCTTGCTCCTCCATCTCTTCCTCCTTATCACCCTTTCCTTTTATTCCTACAGCTCCAGTAAATGTCGGTTGAGGTGATGTACACATTGCTTGTTAATCCCATGAAGCTGTGACCAGTTAGCAGGCCGATACTAATAAATTATCTGCTGTTTTAATTCAGTGTCACATCAAGTCACTCGATTTTCTACAGGAATCAAGCTCCATCCATTTGCGATTTCTGACTTCGAAGAGACTGTCTGTTCGGATTCAATACCAAAGACTAGTATTCATCAATTCCTTGGTCGCTTGTGCCGCGGGACTCGCAAAGTGTAATCTTGCATGTGACCAGTGTCTCTTTCAGATTTGATTTGTTCCGTGTCCACAGACTTGATAGTCGTGGGCTAACCGGACGAAATGGCTCTGGCCTGAGCTTAGACCTCATACGGAATAGAGACTGATTTGATTTGTAGTCCCACTGGTTCTGGTCTCCTGATTTACACTGTTTGCTTCGGGGACATCTCAATCTGGTAAATGTTCCTGCTTCCAGTGTTCCAGGTTCTATATAATCGGTTGCATCCTCATTTGGTGACCGTGAGTTTTCCCGTGTCCAGAACAAGCAGCGACCATCAGGGCGACTGACGGTGTAGACTTGATTGCCCTGTCACACAGGTTGAAAAATGTGAGGAAATGTACGTGAAAATAAGTGGAAACGTCCTGTCCGTCTGAGTTGAGTTGAGTTTCTGATAGCTCACTGTTTTATCGACTTTAATGAGGTTCTAATTTATTTTGCTTCATCATTAGCTTCTGTGAGAGATTAAAATGGAACGATTTGGCATATGTTCATTCTATCGGTCTAGTCTTGTTCATCCAAAAAGCAAATGTCTTTTTTCTCAAGGCTTTCAATAACGCAAATCCCTTAAACGAGCCAATTTGCTGGATTCACAAGAATCTGACATGGTTCGCAGATGATCAGAAATGCCTTCTGAAACTGATGCTGTATTCCTTAGACATCACTGGGAACTTAGCATTTACGGGTTCGGGTCCTACTGTGTTTCAAGTTGAGAGAAATGTCAATGCGCCAATCACAATCTCACTTACACATAAGCCATTAAGAGCACTTGAAGTCATATATTTTCAGACAGTGAGTCGGCACTTCTTCAAGAACCAAGTTGACTCTATATAAGACCCTGATCATCCCAGTCCTGCTATACGGTGCGGAGGCATGGACAATCTCGAAAGCGGATGAAGAAGTCCTTAGTCTCTTTGAGAGAAAAGTTTTACGCACGATCTTTGGTCCTGTTTGTGTTGACGGATTCTGGAGGAGAAGATTCAATCACGAACTGTACGGGCTGTACAGCGACATGAGCCTAGTTAGGCGTCTACGGATCCAACGCCTACGGTGGCTAGGTCATGTAGAGCGTATGGACACCACAGCTCCGGCCCGAAGAATCTTCGAATCCGAACCTGTCGGGCAACGCAACAGAGGACGCCCGCGTTTAAGGTGGCGCACCCAAGTGGAGACAGCTAGCCAGGGATCGCGCTAGTTGGAGAGTCATGTTGGTTGAGGCCCAGGTCCACCCCGGACTGTATCGCCATACAAAGAAGAAGAAGAGTCGGCACTTAAGGCACTACCAAAGCTAATAGATTCAAAAGTGGTCCAATGAACATTGTAATCTCTTGCCACAATAAAGCGAATCTGAATTGGGTTTCTGATCACTCTTTCCTCTTGAGTTATGTCTCGTCCAACATCAGGTCGACTGTGGCTTGCTACAGGGCCGTCGTGGTAAATTGTCGCGGTGAGTATACTGCACAGGGCTTGGCAATTCTGTGCACAAGGACGTATCGTGGAGCACGATCGATGAACTCTCGTATTCGATGCTGTTGCACGCCTTGCACGCTGTCACACTTAACCATGGCCTAGTAGTATTTCAGGCGATTCAGCTGATACTGTAGGAGTTTCTCCATGTGCAACTCATAACCTTATTCTACATCGCTGTTCTCCTTAATGAGCTCCTCCTCGGAGTCCGAGTCATCTTAGTCCTTCGTCTTGGTCAACTCGGGCGGAACGTGCGTCTCCTCTTATGCCATGCGTTCCTTCGCGTATACCGATGAATATATAGACACCTTCAGTATGCTTCCGGCTGGCGGGACAAAACAGCTGCACAGGATCATCAAATAGCTCGATCTTATCCTCTTTCAGTCCATGTTGCAAACAGGCAGTCGTCTCGTGGAATCCTCGGTGCTCTCTGCATTTCGATCCATTTCTTTCCACATATGCTCGATGAACTGCTCATCGTCCTCGTCCTCTGTACTCTCATCATCCGATGAAATGTCTAACAAGAGTCGGCCTTCTCTGGCAAAGTCGATGTTCGGATCAAGCAGCCGTTCCTTCATTGTCTCCGGCACCGATTCTCCGTCGCTCGCAGGAGCATCATTCTCGTACTGCACCACTTCATCGTCTTTAATTTGCTTCTCTTTCTCCTCTCCCACCTCGTCGGGTGACCCGATGTCGTAGAACCTCTTAAGATCCTCTGACGACGATTTCTTCACTTTCCTGCCGTACTTATCAACTTTGTATTTCACTTTGAAATTTTCATCACTAAACATCGACAAGTGGTGGCCCGTGACGTTGTGGGTATGTGTGTCGACCCAACTTCGACGTCGTAGGTTCGATCCCCAGTCTGAACGACACAAACAAAATAATTTTCGCGGCCCTAACTCTTTCGAGTCACTGACTATGCGCAAAGAGTAAGCTTCTCAAACCTGACCCTTCGGCGTCGGGACTGTAGGTCCCTTCCACTCGTGTGAGAAGCCACAACACGAGTGGTTGCTGAGAAGCTAGGCCCTGGCCCCCTACCGGCTGTAGCGCCACCCATATTATTATTATTATTATAAACATCGACTCAAAACGCTTGTCGATCTAAACATTCCGCTCCGACTTTGGGAACCCCCTAAATCGTGGGCACGTGAGACGAGAAAACCCTGGTTCTGGAGGAGGAGATTCTTTTGGTTTAACCATCTTTTCATTCGATTTTAGCAACAGGTGACAGAAAAAGAGGCTCACTTTCGTTGTGAAATGTGAAGAAACACCATCGTCCTTGCCTACCTTTCGGAAATTATTTAAAACAATATAATTGAATGCTATTTCTTCTCTTTACAGATTTTGCTCACTGCAGGCGAAGGTGGTGCGTTCTATGTAAGTACCAATCCATGAGCTAAACACGTACAGTTTGACAAATTAGAAAGGTACATAACAAAACTTGACGGTTTCTGGTTTCATTTCTTAATCATAATAAACTTACGTACTAGACAAAAATGCTTAAAACTAGCTTGACGTACGGTTTTACTAATTCGAACTTACTGGCCCTCGGCGGGCACTCTAAGCTAAACTTAATCTTATACTATGTCCTTCGACCTAACCGAACTATACATATGTTTAAAATATATGATTTAAACTGAAAACATTTGTATTAAGAAAAAATGTAAAAACTTAAAAACAGAACGGAGTTTTTTTTTTTTTTTGTAAAACTTATTAACTAACTTAAATACTACCTTAAAATAACTTACAACTCTTTATTCGGGATCTGAACTACCCGGGGTCTAAAGGATTCGAGAACGGAGTTGCCTCGCTCCCCAGCCACCAGAACTTTTGGTGTTGCTTAGCAACATCCCTAACATCCCGCCTCGATACCGCCGAACTAAGACGGAGGACACCTTCCTCAGCTCGTTGTGCGACGGAGTGGTCGTAGTTGAGTCGCCCATCCACAGTAGACCTGGCTGTGTGGTAGATGGGCGGTACCGCATTTACGTCTTGTATCAGGCTGAACTTGTCTAGGTGGAGAAATGCTTCTGGAGGGACGAAGCCGCTGTCACGTACTCTCTCGTGATATTGAGCATTGCGGTAGTAAGCCCCCGAGATCAAGTTATTAACCGAGTTCATCGCTCTCGCAGTGTGACCTCGAATCAACTTCACCAGGAAATTGTCCACTCGTATCAGGTTCGCCCTGTTGTATAAGACCTCATTGGAGTCGAATTTTCTGTACTGGGACTCTGGTGTTCTGTAGAGGCGAAGGCAGGCCCTGAGACAAGCCCTCTCAAACACCCGAAACTTTTCCATCAAGCTTGCACTCACGTTGAACCACACGGGACAGCCATAGGTGAGCATTGGCCGTATGAGGGCCATGTAGCAGATTACTTTTACCCTTGCATCGAGTTGGCTGTTGTAAAACAGTCTCTTTGTAAGGGCGAAAGCGCCTCGGGCCCTGGCTAGAGCAGCATCTACATGTTTGTTAAAATATAGATACTGATCTAAACAGATCCCCAGGACTACAGTCCTTTGCGCCAGTGGTTGCCCGTGCCGTCCTGCAATAGAGAACTTTCGCCAATTCTTTTTCGTATCCGCGGAAGCCTTATACAACGGAGTCCTGAAAAGGATGGTTTCCGACTTTTGAAAGTTGATATTCAACTTCCAGTCATCGCAATCTCTCATGAATGAGTCGAAGTCACCCTGCGCGAGCGTAGTGATGTCCTCGATCTTTTTGCCTGACCTGTACACGATCAAGTCGTCGGCATACGCAATTGCGTGCGGAAGAGAACCTATCAGATCGCTCAAGAAAATGTTGAACAGGATCGGTGAATTAACGGCACCCCGTTGGAGACCATTTTTAACTTCAAATATACCTCTAGAGGTCACGTTGCCATTCATGACTACGAACCGCCTGCCGGTAAGCATGTTGTACAGTAGGTACAGCAGTGGTTTACTAATGCCTAGCCGATTGAGCTTGTAGTAAAGTCCTTCTAACCATACGTTGTCGAAGGCCTTCTCCAGGTCAATCAAGCAGGCGCCCGTGCATTGTTTCTTGCTCTTGTTCATTCCTATGCATTAATCGCTGATCATTCAAACTACTCGCAACTACAAGTGTCCTCTCTCTCCGCTTGGAGCCAAGTCACCGATAAGCAGACCTAATTTATTGCTTCAGAGATCTCGGCTACCAAATACAACCTCCTTTTTACTGAGTTCGAATTCATTGCATCACAGTATGATTCAAACCTCGCCCCCTTCAATTTCGAAGCAGTCCGTGCTCACTGACTCACTCCTGACCAAACCGATCAGACTCGAGAAATTTATCACCGATTGTTGGCAACAACTCCTCCACGTTCATTGTCCCGTTAAATAAGTCTCCATTACGATCGAACCCGCAGACAGGGAGGGAGTGCAGGATGACATAATTAATGGCCTCCATGCGCCACACAACGAACCACCTTCCCACTTAACGCGTAAAAACCAATCACAACGGGCCGGACTTCTATCTGGACCATAAAATGCAGTGACAGCCTCTCGACTTTAACTGCAATCTGCAGTCGTACGAGTGTCTCAATTTACAACCTCGTGAAACGACAAAAAAACTCCCTCTCACGGCCTAAGCTTCTAATGACTTTATTGGCTTTCTGGCGGGCAATTAGCCGTCGAAGCACTACGAGGGTTTTTATCGCGTACAAGCTGTTGACTTACATCATCGAACGTCGTTCGGATTGACGTGCGAGCGCGTGTGTCTGTGCTTGTTCTAGATAAGTGGCGAGCTAATCCGCAGTATTTCAGGGTTATCGATCGGGGGAAACTTTCACTTGGCACCGTGCGGCTGGAGGGTGTCCACTCAGGAGTTCACTCACTTCAACTTCCTGTTCGGTTGGCGGTGGTGGGTGCTAAACGGATTTGGCGGACTCTGCTCTTTCTTTCTTTCGTGGTCTCTTATTCAAATCACGCCCGCCGTTGTCAATGGTTCGTTCGCCAGTCTGTCTGCCGTTGATGTGGTCGGAGTGTAATTTTATCTGAAAGGTTTTAAATGCACATGTGCTCTGTGCACGGGGAGGATGTACGTACAAAGACGTGTGCTAATCCACGAGTTGTTCGGTTGGTAAACTCAAGACCGGAAGACTGCCTTTCAGGATGAGGAGTATTGCATTAGGACTGAGAATTGTCTTTTCATGTGGCAGTATGGTTGTTGGTGCCTGATGACAGTGGGGACGAAAACTAATGGAGTATTCATTAGTATATGGTTTTTAATAACGTGGGTAGAGCTACAGCCCTAGAGGGCCAGGGTCTAGCTTCTCAGCAACCACTCGTATTGTGCGTGGAAATGTTCTCTTACGAGAGGAGGGACTTTCAGTTTTGTCCCGACTCTGAACGGCCAAGTTTGAGAA
>OU744318.1:28037537-28181000 GCA_916610145.1 Eristalis arbustorum
AGGCTTGTTGGCTGAGGCACAGGTCCACCTCGTATCTGAAGAATAACACTGTCCAAGAAATGACGGGGCATCTAGGGCAGTTGTCAAACACATTCTCTTCCTCTGCATTTTTCCACTATTAGTTGCCAAGAGGCGAGTGTCTAATAATGGTGCCGTGCCGCACTATCTTGTACTCATCATGGCGAGTGAAACTGATTAGTGATGCTGATGCCAACTTTTTCGGCACTGGTTAAGCGTCTCTCTCCCTATTTTACGAGTGCACTAGAGCCCTAGTCCTAGTAGAGCCAGGAGTAATATGGAAGGCCTGTGTGTAGCCGTGTTTGGACGTTCTTGGAAAGTTTTTTTTTTCAATTAAGTTGATGTATTTCAAAGCAGGGGTCTTATTGTAGCCGCGTAGATCCCAATGGATCTCTTTGTGTGATGGACACCAAGACTCTCCGAAAATGCCAGCTGTCCACATTTTAAAGGAAGTTTTCCATCTTGGTCAACATTCAGATCCGCTTTTTATTGGGAATATAACTTGCAGTTAATTTTTTTCAAAATTTGAACGTTTAATTAAGAAAAACATGTGCAATATGTAAACAATTCAAAGCATTGTCCACCTGAAGCTATGACTTTTTCTTTTGGCAATTTGTGGATCCCATCCCAAAAGAATTGTGTCGGCTTAGGAGCCAAGAATGAATCAAGCCAATTATTGATATTCTGCTCTGATGTGAACCGTATTTCAGTGAGGGCGCTCTGTATCGACCGGAACAAATGGTAGTCACAAGGGGCAAGGCCTGGGCTATAAGGCGGGTGGGGTAAAACTTCCCATCCACTGTTTTCCAAACAGTTCTTAACCAGAATAGCTACGTGGGACCGAGCATGACAACCATGACAACCATGATGGAAAATGAATGCCTCGTGTCTGGTCGCCGGGTGTTTTTCGGACACTGCTCTCTTCAAACGGATTAATTGTGCTCGGTGGCGTTGTCCATTGATGGTTTCACCCGGTTTTAGCAGCTCATACTACAACACACCCTTCTGATCCCACCAAATACAGACCATTACATTCGCTCCATGGATATTCGGCTTTGCCGTTGATTAGGCTGGTTGACCGGGTTTCACATATGATTTTTTGCGCTTGGTTGTCTTAATGGAACCAATTATTTATCACCAGTAACAAGGCGATGCAAAAATGACTTCCATTGTTGCGTTCAGCGTTCAGCAACATTTCGGAAATGCAAGACGACGTCTCCCGGCTTGAGTTCATGTGGAACCCAATTTCCTTGCTTTTGAATGCATTCAGCTGCTTTTAAACGTTGTGAAATGGCTGCTTGAGTGACACCCAAAGATTCTGCGAGCTCTTCTTATGTTTGGCAATAATCTTCAAAGAGTAATGCTTCCAATTCTTCATCTTAAAACTTTTTTCGCTGCATAGGACATGCATCGTCTTCCAAGCCAGAATCACCACTTGTGGTGATCGTGCGAACCAGTTTTGGCACGTTCGCTCAGCTTGCGTATGTTCACCATAAGCTTTCACCAAAATATGATGACTTTCGGCAGCAGTTTTCTTCATTTAAAGTAATGAAGAAGAACTTCCCGCAAAACACTTTTTCAGGCACAAAGTTCGACATATTGAGGGAAAAAATTATTGTTGTTTATGACGTACAATGACAGTAGCTTTTTAACGATTGTTCCAATGGCCATCGGTTAGATCGATATCCAGTCCAGAGACTTCGTTCGCTCTTTCATTTCATTTGGACACCAGTACGTCCCGATAAAGAGCAGGGTTTGACTATGTCCCCATGTGTACCTGTCTGCATAAGCTGTTCTGACAATGCGGCTCTAATTGGCATCTTGCTACCAGAAAATAAGTGTCAATCGATTTTTCGGCTATGTCGATTGTAGGGTAACCCGGCAAATGTAAGTGAAGCCCTCTTGGTTACAGTCGCTTATTCGACATAGCCATCTTCCGCCAGCTTTATTCACAGCCTATTCTAAGTTAGTGCGGTCCAACAAGTGGGGTGGCACCGAATGCACATATATGGGATCATCTCCTACAGCATTGCCCGTTTGTGTCTAGCTCTATGATCCGGCGGTAGATCACAGATCATACCCTTCTAGCTCTCAGTTTACACAGGACCATTGCAAGGATGGGCTTATTGTGTAGCCTCTTCTACAGACGTCGCCAACAAAAATTTTGTAAAATGTGAAGTTCGGCTCTGCCGCGTGAATCTGGGCTTCCCCGAATGTCACTGACAGAATGCATGTTTCTGAGGCACAACCAAGATGATTAGGATCCAAACATAGCGTTTCTGCGTGAGTCGTCGCTACTGGCCTCGATGTCAATGCAAAGGACTCAGTGACTGGGAAGAGGACATCTACGCTCGACCTCTGTGCAGCCATTGATAAGAAAGTCCTTCTTCAACTGCTCACCAGCTTCTCCCATGTCACCACTTCACCAAACACCAAATCAATAGAAACTCGAAATCACTTTCTGCACAAAAGTCTACACATTTATTCAATCCTTAAGAACTAACAAGAGCTACACAGATACACCTTAATCTTAGCAGAGACTGGAAAGTCCGCAGCCCCGGAAGCGCAGCGCGCCGTTGCCTCGGTTGCAAATCAATTCCTTGTGCCGTCGTCTCCCCCAGGCCACGCGAGCCCTGATCCCCATCGTTAAACCCCTCTGTCTTCTGTTGTAAATGGAATGTAGTCCGCGGAGGCTATCGAGGACTCCCATGTATACCGAATCCCCTCAGTGACCTGCCAGCAGCCTTCGTCCCGTCGATTAAGTAGGTTAAGTAGCCTAGAACTTAGCGTTGCCCTCTGAACACCCACAGCGGCTGGCGGTGACTCAGGAGAACTCCAGGTTCTTCGACTGCAGGAACTTCAGTATGCCGAGGATCTGCAGCGACTCGAATGTGTCGAAGTCGTCCAGGTACCGATGCGATGGCTTCTCGTCCTGCGTCCGTGGCAGGGTCAGGGTCACCGGCAACTGTTCTGCCATGACAGAGTGATGCGTGACCAGCGCCTTCAGAGAGGAGAATTCCTTTTTCGCGCCCTGTTGAGCAAGGGAAAGCACATGTTTTAGAATCGAGTTGGCGAGGAGGGGATTGGGTGCTGCACTCACCTTAATTTTGTAGCACCTCGGCGAGCCAAGGATCACGAACTTCTTCACCTTGGTCTCCATGCGCAGGCAGAGGACGAAGTTTCCCGGCTTCACACTGGAACTTTGTCGGATGATAAACGTCCCAGGAGCCTCCTTGGTCAGTCGTTCGATGGCGCTCTTGCCGGAGATGTTCGGCTGGAACCAGGCGGCGTCCCGCAGCTCGGACGGCAGTTCGATCGGCTTTCGTTTGGGGCTCTTCGTTGCTGAAATGGGAGAGGAGGCACATTAGACTCTGCACATCACAGGCGGGGGAGGGGCAGGGTCACTTACATTTCTCGGTCTTGGGGGAGCCACCGCTCGCCAGCAGCTGGCAGCAGTCCTTGATCCCCGCATCGGAGTCGTCCTCGGTGTTCGGCCAGCAGCCCCGCTCGACTGGGCGCTTGCCTCTTGACCTCGTTTGATGGTTCGACGTCACCACCAGCAGGCACTCGTCATCATCATCAACCAGCTCGTCCTCCTCCTGGTGCTCGTCGTCAGCGTCGTCCTTTATGTCATACGCGTCCATCATGGACAGATAATCGACCTGAAGAGGGGCGGGAAAGGCAAAGCCATTTATAGCAGCTGTTCGCTCTAATTTATTCATGCAAAGGGGGACAGGACATCATTCAGGGCGGGCGGCTATATTTACCTCATCGTACTCCTCCTCCTCCTCGGCGGCGTCCGACTCCTCGGAGACGGTCTGCTGAAAGAACTTCTTCCGCAGAAAGTCCCGCATACAGTCGTACACCCTCGGCTTCCGCGGTCCGACTGCTGAGGCAATCATCTCGTCGTCCTTGTCCTCGCTCGCCTGGCTTTGTATTAAAAATTTAGACAGTTGATGGTACTTCTTGATGGCGATTTCCACACTTTTCCTCGTCGATTTGGTGGTCGCCTTTGTCGTCGTTGGCGCGTCAACACCGCCGGTCTCAGTGTCAGGATACAGCTCCGAGTATGATGGACAGACGAGGGTTTTGTATTCGGTCGCGTTCGGCTTGCTCGTCCGAGGACTCTGACTCTTCTGCATGAACTGTGAACGAGAATAAACCGGATTACTGAGCAGAGGTTTCACTCGACAACAAAAATGAAATAAACAAGGATACCGTCCGTCCCTGTCTAGGAGGGGGAGAGAGAGAGACAGCGAAGAGTCCTTTCACTCGTCCCCGGTGAGATACCAATTACTGCGTAAGTGGATATACCCATTTCTTCGCGCTTAATCCCTGCGTTCGTGTGAGAAAAGGTGCGTTACATCGGCTGTGTGCGTTCGCACTGACCCTAGCCACTTATCACGTACATACAGACATCCCCGTTCCGTCTATTCCTTGAAGAGGACAATGTCGCAGTGTGAAGTCCTTGAAATGTGTAGTTTTTATGGGGACCGACCGACAATGCCTGCGTTTCTCCTTCGAGGATTTGTTACGTGCGGTGATGTACGAACGCTTTTTGACTGAACACTTAACACTGAACACTCGGGGACAGTGGGCACAATGGAAGATTAATTGTGTAACGTTCACGAGGACATGAAGCAGAAGTGCTCACGGACGAACGATGGTGATGGGATGGTGATCGTGAGAGGGGAGGGGTCCTCGTCGTTCGAGAGATGTCCCATTTGAGGCGGACAGGTTTTTTGTTGTTTCGCATTTGAGGAATGTCACTTCGTGTGGATTTTTGCCTTTATTTTGACATTTTCCAGGAGTGACTTGGTTTCGGGTATCGGCGAAGATCAGAGGCAACCGATTCGGGTGGTGAGCACATTTTGCGCATCCTTGGCTGGGAAATTCGCAGGGATTTCCATTTACGTGAGGATGAGAGGATGGACCGTATTCGCTGCAGTTTGAGATGGTTGATGTGGAAGGGAAGGCGATTGGTTGCGGGAAACACGTCGAGTTGGGAAGCGCACGTTTTTTTTTAGAGCGAACGGTGGTCATCACCCGCTAGGCGGACTAAATTCGCAGAAATGTCAAGAAGAGGACACGGGCGCCTTTTGGAAGCACGTAGACAGGATCTAACATTCGTGATGCGGTCCAATCTGTATGAAATCTGGGTCACATCACATTCTGTCGGACTTAAAGAGACCTTTGAAACGGAGAAAAAGTGGACCACGAACTGCAGCATCTACCACGATGATCGCTGCAAAGGTTAGTGGGAGCGACGTGTGGATTTGTTGCAAAAGACGGACTTAGGACTTAATGCGAACGGGGCATAGTCAAACTTCAAAGTGCCCGCGATTACTTCTGTCTCTTAGGCAGAAATACGCAACTAACTTTCATGTAGTGTCATTGACGTACATATGTCCGAGAGCAATTCACTTCCGTTTGAGTTAAAAAAATTAACGAAACTTAACGAAACTGAGTAGACTGGCAATGATGGTCACAGTGATGATTTTAGCACGATTTCTTCGGTTGATTCTAAGCTTCAAGAACTCAAGTGATCGGTTGAACAGAATCGACAGAAAGTGTGTGCCAATGTCCGTCGTATTTACGATCATGTTCCTGCCGAGGACGCGGAAGAAAGTATAGAGGACGAAAATGTCGAGCAATGATCGACACCAAAATCATTAAAAAGGGGCTTAGACACTTAGTTGCTGCTTGTAGGCTAAGGTCCAGGTCAAGAAGCACTCAGATGGGAAAGGATGGCCAACCAATATGCGTCCCAGCTAAGCTGAATGCCTTCAGTGTTACCATAGGTAATATTACTTATGAGTCTCAGAAGCTAAAAATGAAAATAAATGAGTCCCGACAAAGGTCTTTGAACAATACGACGTCGCTTTGTGCGAAAAAACTAATATGTGCTCAAGGGTTTTAAATGAAAGAGTAGTCGAATAGTATGAGTCCCGGAGTCAAGATTAAAAAATGAGTCGCCGTGGTAGCACTGACTTGCATTTGTCTTGCACGTTCGTTTATAAATTGCTTAGAAATTAAATAAGAGGGGGTAAGATGAGTCCCATTTCATCTGCGATTGATATCGGTTAAGGAATTTGATTGTTTTCGTCCAACAGATTGTCACGTTTGCCGATTGAACATACTTCGATTTAACTTCTGCGACTTCTCTTGTGCGGTTGGTGGCCGAACGTAAGAGCAGTCAGCTCTTATCAGTCAATAGCGGGGGAGTGTTTAGAGCAACAGAGTAAATACAGAACATCACGTTTGAGCCCGGAAAGCTTCACACTCAACAGACAGGTATTTGTCCATCGATAAACAACAATCGAAAATGATTAGAAGAGCTGTTAGAAAGCCATCAAGGACTCTGCTTCTGATTTTCTGAGTCTTACAACGACAGCAACAAGAAGCTCTTGGTTTTACAATGAGTGCAGACCGGCATATGCATCAAAGCTAGCCTAGAAGTCAGCATCGAACAAGTAATCCTGCTGAGGAGTCCTACCAATAGGTAGAAAAGAGGAGGACAACATTCGAACACAGTGACTGAGTCTATCCAGTCTTCGACGGGTTCAACAACTAAGATGACTACATCATTGCATTATGGCTCATCTTTTACCCCAAGTGGTCCACACAAAGGAGAAGAATCTCAACGAAGTCTGTCTCTGTTGTACGAAATTGGTGATAGCTCGTACTCTGGATTCCGCCAAGGAGGAACGCTGTCACATGACTGGAAAAGGCAAAAGTGGACTGCAGCAGTAGGCATGGGAGGCATTACATTCCATGAATCAGTCCGACTGTTGGGCTGTCTTGATGACATTGCCATTATCAGTCGGCCAGTAAGAGTAATCTGTGAAAGCCATCGATGAAGTGCGACTAAGCGTTGTACCAAAATGTTGTTACTAAAGCCGCCCCTGCCTAGCTTCTCAGCAACCACTCGTGTTGTTGTGCTACTGTTCTCTCACGAGCTGAAGGACCTACAGTGTTGGGACAACTCCAAACGGCCAAGTTTTGAGAAGCTTTTTCTAAAGAGTTGGGGTTGTAGGAGAAAAGAATTTTCTTGACTTACCAGGAATCATACTTAGATACGTACGTTCTAGTGCGAATTAAGAGGTGCATGCCATCTGGAACCAAATTAGAAGATTACATATGTAATCAACTTGCACTGGAATGCAACACTTATTTGAAAATCGAAACGTCACGATGAACAACACTCCGCCGGCCGTCAGTATCCGCAACCAGTCATAAAACTACTCAGACGCTCAGTAGCAGCCCCATCTCGCTACAATGCTTAAAGGCTGGACAACAGGAGGTTAATGCTTAAAGGAGGACAACATTCGAACACAGTGACTGAGTCTATCCAGTCTTCGACGGGTTCAACAACTAAGATGACTACATCATTGCATTATGGCTCATCTTTTACCCCAAGTGGTCCACACAAAGGAGAAGAATCTCAACGAAGTCTGTCTCTGTTGTACGAAATTGGTGATAGCTCGTACTCTGGATTCCGCCAAGGAGGAACGCTGTCACATGACTGGAAAAGGCAAAAGTGGACTGCAGCAGTAGGCATGGGAGGCATTACATTCCATGAATCAGTCCGACTGTTGGGCTGTCTTGATGACATTGCCATTATCAGTCGGCCAGTAAGAGTAATCTGTGAAAGCCATCGATGAAGTGCGACTAAGCGTTGTACCAAAATGTTGTTACTAAAGCCGCCCCTGCCTAGCTTCTCAGCAACCACTCGTGTTGTTGTGCTACTGTTCTCTCACGAGCTGAAGGACCTACAGTGTTGGGACAACTCCAAACGGCCAAGTTTTGAGAAGCTTTTTCTAAAGAGTTGGGGTTGTAGGAGAAAAGAATTTTCTTGACTTACCAGGAATCATACTTAGATACGTACGTTCTAGTGCGAATTAAGAGGTGCATGCCATCTGGAACCAAATTAGAAGATTACATATGTAATCAACTTGCACTGGAATGCAACACTTATTTGAAAATCGAAACGTCACGATGAACAACACTCCGCCGGCCGTCAGTATCCGCAACCAGTCATAAAACTACTCAGACGCTCAGTAGCAGCCCCATCTCGCTACAATGCTTAAAGGCTGGGGTACAAATGTACCCCAAGTAGCATTCTAGGGGTAATGGAGTCATCAAATATGTAAACGGCGAACATGAGTGCTGTAGGTTCGTTGGTTGTGTACCAGGTTTACTATCAACTGTGGCGTCATGCAACGAAGAAATTGAAGCATGCTTCGAACGACTGACAATTGCTCTTGATCTGTATATGTATAGATTTTGAGAATGTACGTCATTCTGAGAGTGGAAGCATGATCGAGGGATGTCCTTCATAGCTAGTTTTGTTCTGTTATTGGGATGGCACAGCACGCTTACCCCATTATTGGTCCATTTTCATGCCCGGTGCCGTGCCCAGTAATTTGACCCCAACGCAAATGGTGACTGGAACAGATTGGAAAACCGGATAAAGGCATATGCTTTCACTGAGATTCGAACCGGGGATCCCTTTAACCAAGGACGGGCACTTAACCAACTGCTTAACCAGCCTTCTCACAACAGGCCGAATACGTCGGCATCGGCCTTTCTTCGGTGCTCCAACTAGAATGCCCAAGCTGACTTGGTTATGATCTCCGACAGATTGTCTAAAATTGGAGTACATCCTGGACCCTGCCAAACTTGCCCTCAAGATTATCCCACACCTAAATGGAACCTTCCGCAAATCAAGGCTTAGTCACAGCAAGAAGACTGTGGTGAAGGCAGCTCGCTTCACAAGCCCTTAAACTGCGAACAAATCTAGTTGCAAATCCACTTAGAACGTGTTTTTTTGAAGAGATGTTCGATAACCTTCAGCTAATACAAAAGCAGCAAATCACAAAAATTGACACCACAACGTTTTCAACGGAGCTGACCGATGTAAGCACCTCGGAATGGTCTCTGTGTACATTGAAAGTCCAGACCAAACTTCTGTCTAGAAAGACATGAACTCTGTCTGTATTCTGTCTTCTCTCTGAACGCATGATTTTCTACAATTCAGTGTCGCTTTACTCTTCACCAAAACTCGGCACCCAATGTAACCACACTGATATCAAAAAGCCATCGCTGATGAACAGCCATTGCCCACATTTCGACATGTGACATCTCACGCAACGTTCGTTCGTCTACACCATAACTCAATTCAACATCGCGGCATGAGGCACTTGAAAAAAACGATTGTCGTCCCGATAAGCCGACAGATGAACACACTCAAAGGGTGACATTCCTCCCCGAATGCCCGCTTGACTGCTCGGAATGTAAACAAAATGTCAAAACTATCGCATTAACCTCCATTCAGCCATATGCCAAGGGTGACTTCTGCGGCCCGCATGCGATGATTACATCTGAAATCTCGCCGCGTACGCCAATCCATGTGCACTTCCGCATCTGTTCGTCGGCCCGCCAAACGTCGCACTCCGAAGTGAACATCTGCCAGTGGTTAACAATTTAATTACCAATCGATTGACGCAACGTCGCGACACACTCATATCTCTGCGCTCCATTCGCCCCGTGGCACTTCAATAAACATCTCAACCCAACCGAGCACACAACTCTTCAGCTGATCCTTATCGCCTCGGGCCGCAGCGCAGTCGAATTCGAAACAAATTGCGCCCGTCCAACAGAGCGGATCCACAGGACACCAGTGTTGCCCAGTGAATAGGTGTGCAGTGCAGTCTGCTGCATCCTAGACCATCATTAAAGTGTCTCTCCACCTCCCGGTGCATCCCTCAATCCGCGCACTCCATCACAGCTTCAATGGCATCTCATCGCCTTCGCCGTCTACCTGCCAAGGAGTTCATCAATTTTGCTGCTCTCCTCTCAGGTTTTTTTGTTCGCTCCCTGATTGATCGAATGGATGAGGATCCCTTTTCAATTTGAAAAAGTGCGCGCCGTACCTGAGTGCGCGCCGAAAGGACTCGTTCGAGTTCGATTCTCATTATTTTTCAATTTTCAATGGAAATGCCGTGGCACACAGAAGGGGAAGAATAGGCCAACACAATGCACTCAGGAGTCATAAATAGCAGCAACAATGCACAACAAATGAGCTCGCACAACACTCGACAAACCGCGTCGTCGTCGCTCTGTGTTAAGGACGAATACGAAGGACGTCGTCGTCGTCGTCGGCAGCCGGAGCACCGCTTGCTGGTGAGTCCATTGAAATGCCGTTCAAAAAGGACGAACCGTGGAGTCGGGGCAGGAGTTTGTCTGGCAAAAGGGAAAAATGTGCAACCGGGTCTCCGTGGGTCTCCGTGGGCCTCATCATATCCAATTTTATTGATGCTCCTCGCGCTGAGGTGTCTACTCAAGTTTGGCTACGCTTCATCGGTTTTTCATTATTCAGTCATCTCCGGAGGGCTGAGGGCTGCATTCGCACACACAGCGACGTGAAGTGATCCCTTTTGTGTGAGGTTCGAGGGAAAATCAACAATTTGAACGGCTGTCGGTGTCGCTGCTGACGATTCGCAACGAGTGAACGCACAACAGGAGCAGATTCGCAAGGCACTTCGGCCGTTGTTGCCCGTGAATGAGTCCTTAATGGATTTGAATTGAGGATGTTGGTTTTTTTTCTGTTGACAATTCGGGGGGACTACCTGCTGCGCTCAGAGTTATCGGACCAATTAGACCGTTTCGCACGGCACTGCGGTACAGCGTGACGCCATGCCTCGAGATATGGCGTATCTTCGAACCAACGAGTCGAGTGTTTGTTGAACAAATTAAACCGTTGTGTGTCCTTCGCGATAAGAAAGGCGTCTGTTTACTCAATCTAATCGGTACCCCGTGGCGCGCTTGAGAGATGTCGACCACTTGGGACGCAACACATGATAAGCTTGGGTCGTATTCAAATAATTCAAGGGGTCTTTGGACAGTCTAATCGGGAGAAAGGGACTCAGAGGAGGTATGTTAGTTCAACAAATGATGTCTATTTCAAGAGAAACCTACCTAAGCCGCGCGTCTGAGGAAGTTGTCCGTCTAAACATTGTGTCGAGAACATGACTCCACTTATGAGAGTCTTCAGGCAATGAGCTGTTCGCCAAAAAAGAAATGCCGCACTGACTTTAAGTGGTGTCAGTTTAAAAGACATGTCGGTCGAATGAAGATGCTCGAATTGAGCGATCAGTCTGAGGGAGCTGTCCAACTGAGGGCACTGTTTGTCTTAAAAGGACGTGTCCATCTGAAGACCTCTACAGACGGCTGTGTCAGCTTACCGTCAAGAATAGAATGAGGGCTGTTTCGAAATAAGGAAGCTATCCCCAAGAGTAGGTTTCAGAAAGGTTCCTGCCTCAGTTCGAGTCTTTTTAAACCTCGAAGGGACTGCAGAAAGGAAGCGAACTCCGCGCCGTAAGTAGAGAGAGGTAGCTAATGTGTCAAACATTGCAACAAGAGATGTCGTAACAGAACTTCGTAGTAAAGGCGTACAAATCGAACCAGTTTTAAGCTCACTTAAGACGTCCGCTAACTCGATATAATGACAGTTTCTGATGGACCTAGGCCTTCCATCAACAGCAACCACTGGTTTTGTGCTTGGTAACGTTCTATCGCGAGTTGATGGGCCCTACAGTTCTATGTCGACTCCGAACGACACATTTGCTGACTTGAATGAGATGGAGCCGTGAATTGTGAACGTGGCTCGTGTCGGAGATTTAACTAAGAACCCCCGACATATAGACTGACGCCCATAACCACTACGCCACGTCACTGGCTTGACTGTTGGCATTGTTGAACTAAGTCCAATAGTAGATGCAAACGATATAACGACACTAGACACTGCATGGCGGATGGCGCACTCAAGTAGAGAAGGACCTCAACCAACTTGGAGTGCGAAATTGGAGGCAGCTGGCTAACGATCGTGCCAGATGGAGTGGATTGTTCACAGATGCCCAGGTTCACCTCGGACTGTAGCGCCACAAGAAGGAGAAGAATCTCTTGACTTGGGGCTTCCATCGATGGTTGCACCCCTCGGTGGAACAACCGAAGGCAGTGTTATAAACATACGACAAAAAAAAAAAAAAAAAGGTTGTCACAATGAGCAATTCGCCTTATTGGCATCTACACATCCCCGAGTTGCGTACAGCGCCAATAAGGCTGAATTGAGATTGTCACGGTCACTTGTGCGTCACGCATTCTAACTCCATATAGTAGCGTAATGCATCGTGTGAGCCGTTGGTGTCACATGATATCTAAAAATCATTCTCTGATTCCGGCCAGAATTACCCCGACAATTATTGAGTTGTGGAATTGAGTCAACACCTGCGAAGGCAGCAATATGCGACGAAAATCAAATCCGAGCAAGACGCTGTCATGAAGATTTCAACGATAACTTCTTCTTCTTCTTCTTGTGGCGCTACAGTCCGGAGTGAACCTGGGCCTCAGTCAACAATCCTCTCCAGCGGGCACGATCCTTAGCCAGCTGCCTCCAATTTCGCATTGAAGGTCTCGGTCAGTTCGTTACCGACCTTGATGGAGCAGCGAGAGTTCTCCATCGTCATCCTGCACATTCTGACGAGTTTGGCAGGAATGTCAGAACTAGACAAGGCGTTGTATAGCTCGGCTCTATGCACGCTGGCATATGCGGCCTTAAAGTCGACAACGATAACTTGGCCCTTGATTAATCTAAGTTTGCTCCTAGTGATGGCTATTGAACTTATGGGAAAGGGTGCGAAATTGATATAAGCTGACGAAGGCTCCACAGGCCCGACGTGACCACAGAACTGACTACTAAAGCAACAACCTTTACCCGGATTGCAAGCATAAGCAAAGCCGTGATAGTCAGAGCAACATGGAAGCACATGACGAAGAGGAACTGCCGCATAACCCATCTTGTCTCACTTGACAAACAAGACGCCTAAAAGTCACTTTCATGATCTTTAGGAAATATCAAATAAGCCCCTATCCAATATGTGTACCTTTAAAAGGACACTCGAATGAGTGGAGTGGATGGTGATCATTAAATTTGTCTTAGTTTCGATTTCAGAGTGGAGAATGGAATCTTTAAAGTCATTGTTCAGCACCCCAGCTTATCTTTGGTTGACGAATACTCTCCACTCTTCTCAGACAAATGATTTGGGTCCGTACGCCAGGCTAGGTCAACAAGGGCTCCATTGAGCATTCCCCTGAGCCCTATATGCGAAGTACATTGATGATGGCAGCCTCTCTGTGGACACCAATGTTGCCTGGAGCAGGTACAGAGACGATGATTTTGCCGACAGCTTTTGGAAGAGTCTAGCGCACATATGAGGTAGTATTCTGAGTTTTGACCTCAACCAAGTTACTAGCTTCTGATCTCTTGAAAAGGGACTTCCGTTGGGTTTAGAATTTAATATGGGACTCAGTACGTGGTGACCGATTGATAATCCATCCATCCAAACAAATCGTAAGTTCAGTGTGGTTCGATTTTCCTGGCAAGTTCATCACTTACTTCGGGTTGTCAGTGAGCCTTATCGGATCAATAACGCTACGGCAAACCGACTGAAGTAGGACCGAATTTGCATATATCATCCTCATCCATCCAACCATCCTTGGCGAGGGTTTCAGCATGCTTCCAGTCATTAAGACCAATTTCCATTGGATCTTAGAGATCTTTGCTTTTATGCCAGAGGTTCTTTTTCCTCTCAATTTCGGATCAAGAAGTCGAGTTCAGAGACCATCTGCGCCGGAGTACTGATCTTCGTACGCTCGATGTGTGCGAGTAGTATATAGCGAGTAGAGTATAGTGGATGGATCTTTGTATTGTCCACAAGTTCCTTAGCTTGATTGCAGTCGGTTGACCAGGGACCAGTACAGAAGTAAATTTGAACAGACGCTTCATCGAAAGGCTCACAGCTACCTACTACTTACTTCTTCTTCTTCTTTGGCTGGCGCTGGCTACAGTCCGGGGTGGGTCTGGGCCTCAGCCAACATGCCTCTCCATCTAGCCCAGTCTTGTGCTCATCGCTTCCAGACACGCACGTTCAACTTATTTAGGTCCCCTTGTAGGGGACGGTAAGCGTGGTCTTCCTTTACCTACTACTTGCTCGCTCGAATCTATTGTGACTTTGAAGGCATCAGCTGTCTGTGGAACTACAGCCGTCACGAAAGACAGCCCTCCACTGACTGTCACAGTTTCTTCATGATATGGCAGGCATTTCCTATCTTCCTCTCCGCTTTTTCTGATCTCATACTGCCAGGTTTTAACCCTTTCTCGAGTACAATACAAAATTCAGATGCCTTCAGTATTTGTCCTGAGCAAGGGGAAAAATTTAGGAATGATCATGTTAACATCTGCGTCGCAAGGAGGGAATTTACACTCTTTGGTCCCCCCTCCTGCGAGCTCTTGAAACAAACATAATTCAGTCTCGAAAATAAAAACAATCCTTTCTCTCTCTAGGCACTCATCTCCCCTTTTTTACTCAACTTCCCGTGTGGATTTCCCCACGTTGCATGCGACCCCCGTCCCAGCGTCAGCCGCCTAATCGCTCGTGACATTTCCTCGAACCCCTTGAGTGGTTTACAAATCAATTCGCAACTCAATGACCCTCCATTGAACGCCAGGCAAGCGAGTTAAAACCCAGAAATGAATTAAATGCTTTCATCAATCACTCACACTCACTCCCCCCGCACAGCCCCTCCTCCAGACATCCCCGGCGACATCGAATTACAATTGAATTGCAAAACAAAAGAAAACCAAGAAAATAAAGAAAAAGAATCGCCTAAAGAGCTTACAAAAATCGAACCCAGACTGCTTGACATTGCATTGGCTTCGTGTCTACAATTAGTGGGACCGACTCGCTTATGGACTTACTCCCATCATCCCCCCCACCCCACGCTGACTTCCCGGTCGCTTTTGTAAGCGGCCGCCGCCGCCGCCCGAAAAACAACTGCTTTACATGACATTTGCCAACAATAACGACGTCAAGGATTATTTACCTCGAACACAATGTTCTCCTCCTCCTTTCGCAGACATCTGCCCCGTGCCGTTGGCTGGTTGTCAAACAAAATCCACATGCACGCTCACGGCGTGGATATTAAATTCAGAATCAATTAAAGATTAATAAAGTGAAAACAGCTCGAGTTGGCTATCTCCCCCGCCGCCGCCGCCGCCGCGGGATGTTTATCGCGTAATAAAACGCGGATTAGGCTAAGTTTGTGAACCAATTATCGATGCTTCCAGGCAGCATGTCATAAAACATGTAATTTCGAGGCTCGCACCGTTATTGGGCGGCGCAGGCGAATTTATTATGTGGATCATAAAAGAGGCCGAAAATAAATGCCCACCTCTCCGACGCCCACATCGTTTGATGGCGGCGCGGCGGCCCGAGAGGAAGGTATAAATTAAAAAATTTATTTCATAAGGCTCCTTCCGCCCTCGATGATGGACCGCTGTTGCTGCTGTCGGTCCCGCTGCATCCGTCCTCACCCATCACACCCGCCCGACGATCGTCTTAATTGAATTGTTTTAGGATCGCGCCTGACACTAATTAATGCCGACACGTACGCACGCTCACGCTCTGATCTGTCGGTTGGGGATTTCGAAGATTGTCTTCCTCTGGTTGGGGACGTGCGACGTCGCCGCCCCTCCCCACGGCATTGGGGAGACATGTGCACGGCCGATGAGTGAAAATTCGACGCGGTCCACTTGGACGATCGGCCGGGGAGTGAATCTGTCGGATTCAATGATGTACGCAATATGAGGTGAAGTGGATAAATCGGATTCGAGCAGTCGTCGTTAAGAAAGATCACCCTTTTCGCAGGGGATTCGGGGAGCTTGGATGGGATTAAGAAATCCGAAATGATGTCGGGGTTAACGAGGGAAATTGATGATGAAGTGTGAGGGGCTCGCGCGAGAGAGACTGTCGAACAACTGATCGGTGGATGGTCCTTAAAAGGTGTGAATTTGTGATGCTGTCTGATGTGATTAGTCGACATTGCTTTGATGGTTGCGTGCACATTTTCACGGGTGCGAGAGACTTTCCAGCTCTGTGATCTTTGGAAGAATGTATGCGCTCCTAGTTGTTTAAAGTTGGTGTAAACCTGAAAATTGGGCATTTTTTGTTAAATGAGGCGCTCTACGTCCGTTCTATTTCAAAATCCATTCGGGAGTGTATCATGAAGGGTACAGGATGATCATCTAAAGCAGGTGGCCTGTATCCTCTTCTTGAGTTCGCCAGACTCACCATTCACCAAAGATGACTGATTGGAGCCACAAATGATCAAAATCCGAGCGAATTTAATGGTAGTCGGCCTTTGATTCAGAGGAATAAACAGAAACATAATCAAAATGTTTGCCAATCGGTGCTTCTTTGGGCTAAGAAAGCAATTGGTGAACAAAGCCCTCTCTCAAACAACCAAGATAACGCTCTACAAGACCTTAATCGTCCCAGTCCTGCTATATGGCGCGGAGGCATGGACTCTGTCAAAAGCGGATGAAGCAGCTCTTGGTTGCTTCGAGAGGAAAATTCTTCGGGTGATTTTCGGTCCCGTCTGCATAGATGGTGAGTGGAGGCGGAGATACAACGACGAACTATACGGGCTGTTCAGCTACATCGACTTAGCCGGAAGAGTGAAGATCCAACGTTTGAGATGGCTAGGTCATGTAGAGCGGATGGAAACCAATGCTCCGGCCCGAAAAGTCTTCGAATCCACCCCCGAGGGACGGCGCAGTAGAGGAAGACTGCGACTCAGGTGGCGCACGCAAGTGGAAAGGGACCTCAACCAACTATGCGTGCGAAACTGGAGACAGCTAGCTAAAGATCGAGCTGGCTGGAGACGCTTGTTGGTTGAGGCCCAGGTCCACCCCGGACTGTAGCGCCACCTTAAGTAAGTAAGTAACAAAAGAAGAAAATCACTAGAAGAAGATTGTATACACTCATTGATGTTGTTCAGGATTTAAGTTATGGGTGTCTTATTGACACATAACCCTAACTTTGCTAGCAATTCATTAACAAATGTAATGAGGCTTAGCTCGCTGTCAGTATGATGTGGCCTAAGTTTTTCGCAAAACCAAATATTGATCTGGGGTCCAAATTTCATGTGTTTAATGCGACTCTTAATGCCTGCATGCGTTATGGCGCCCAAGTTTTCGGATATGCAGTCCTCGAAGTCTTCGAAGAAGTCAGTAGTCCACCGGCAGTTTTTCAAATGCTTATTCCTTTTGGTGACCCGTGGCGTTGTGGGTACGTGCGTCGACTCCAACCTCGACGTCGTAGGTTCGATTTCAGCTCTGAGCGACAAGAATAATTTTCACGACCCCAACTCTTTCGAGTCACTGACAATTTTCAAAAAGTATTTCCTGTCTAGAAAAAAGCTTCTCAAAACAAAGCCGTTCGGATTCGGCATTAAACTGTAGGTCCCTTCCACTCGTTAGAGAACAATAGCACGCACAACACGAGTGGTTGCTGAGAAGCTAGGTCCTGGCCCTCTATGGGTTGTAGCGCCACCCATATTATTATATTATATTATATTAAACAAAATTTAGGACTTTTTTCCAAGAACACCTTACAACTTTTAAGACTGGAGTTGGTCGCTGCTGCTCTGTTGGTCTGCCTAGGCTCATCCCTGTTGTTGCCGACATAATTCAAAAGACCGCACCAGCAAGGCCAATCCTCGTTTAAAACTCTCGACTAAGAACATTGGCCACTTTGGAACATCTTGACAACGATCATAAGCAGTTCTGTCCTATACTTCCAACAATATCATAGAATTGTGGTAAACAACACTAAATAACCTCTCTTCAGTAACCTCTCAGAAAGTTCCAATTTCCTCGATCAATTTAGGCCTCACTTGTGACCATCTCCAGCAGTATGTGTTCCAAGATTTTAGAGTTATCGTCATCACCCTCATCGACGGAACAACAGGTATCCGGTCATGGCCTCTATCAAGATCCTAAGATCTCAATTCTCAAGGCTTCGAACGTCCTGGTCTACGACATTCGTCCAGTGTAAGCATAGTCTACCATGCTGTCGTCTACCATAAGAGGTCTACAAAGGACATTCCGAATCGGTTACTCGTCGCTCATGCAAGCTAGCTGTTCTAGCCACTGAGGTATACCGAGCTTGAAATTGGGATGGTAGTGGATATCCGACGTAGAATCCATGCAACCCAAGCAACATGCTACTTGGGTTTTTGAAGGCAACTGGGTTCGAAACTTCCGATTCGAAGGACCAACATCATGTTCTACAAAACTGGACGCAATGCAAAACTGGCGACATGATTATGGTGCCGCTGAACGAAAAATTCTACGTATAATTGGTCTCGTCTGTGAGACAGGCAAATGGAGGAGAAGACAGTTCGAGGATGTGGATGTAGTCCGGAAACAAAAATCGGTTGATTACGCCGGGTCGGCTAAATTGACCGCATGGATAACAGCGCTTCAGCAAAGATGGTCTTATAATCCAATCCTCCTGGTTCGAGAAGGAGAGAAAGATCGTACCTCTGGTGTACGGATCAGTTCATCGCTGATTTAAGACACTTTGGTCTTGATGAGAGGAAATAGTGTGTACAGGACCTTCACCTATGGAAAGCAGCAATTGCTCAGACTCGTCCCGGACATCATTTCTCTCGAACGCGGGAGAGATATCGGATTGCCTTTTACTCAGCAGCACAGGTCAGCAGATCGTCTGGATATGAACAGAATTGACAGACTAGGGGAAGGGCAGCTCCCGTCTAAAACGTCTAAGACCTTTGTCACAATGCTCCAAGAAGCAAATGACATTTTGGAACGTCTTGTGAATCGATCAAAAACAAACTCGTTCTCGCATTGACGAATTCGTTCAATTTCGGTTAGTAAGACCATCAATATAGGCCTTTGGAGGTTTGTTCCTAAAAAAGACTAAAACACTTCCAAGATTCATCAGTTTAGACCATCAACTTGACGCTCTCTTTCTTAAGGCAGTCCTCCACGAGGTAACATCAAGTAAGAAATAAAATCAACAATTCTCTCTGTCCCCGGCATAAGCATGTGTCACTAAGAAGCCACCAGACTTCAGGCAATGTCAAGCTCCAATGATCACTAAGAGCACTAAGAGGGATGAGATCAAGCCCCAAACGAGTCAATTTTAAGCTCTAAGTCTTTTTAAGCTTTTCGAGCTTATCTCATGAAAGTCCTACAAAATGAGCGTAAAGTTTAGGCATCATTCGACCCCATTATTGGTTGCGCGCTAAGAACTGATCTTATGGAACCAAGTTTCCAATTTTGGCTGAAAAAAGCAAAAGAAGGTCCAAGAAATTCGTCATTTTAAGCCACGTTCATCTCTTTAACTGGGAACATGCCCAAAACCCAGAAAACAGCATCATTAGAAAATTCGGCACCTTTCTATCAACCGAGCGGGAAGAACCAAATTCGGAACAGTGATCGTGTCTCATACGAAAATGTACAAAATTGGTGAAGAAAGGACTAAAATGTAGGCCCTTTTCTCAAGAACTGTGAAACGAGATTACGAACTGAATTTCCACAATTAATTGGTTGTAGTCAACCCGACCGTAAGTTGTGAGGTTGGGACTCAAGAAAGGCTACAAAATTGAGAAGTAATCAGACAACTTAGGCCCCATTAGTCCGAGTTGCAGACAGCTGACACTTTGCAATCCACCACCCTTCTGCAAGATCCCTAGTAATTGTGGAGCATCCTTCGAAGATCAAAAGCAAGCCCTAAAAGCAACCGAATCATTGCGAATGAACCGGAAGAACTTGTCACGGTAATTGCCCGTCAATCTCACTAGCATCCGCACGCAATGCAGCGCGATCTTAATTGATCCAATCTAGTTCCCTTTCAAGTCGACACCATTTGTCTGCAATAAATTCGGATAACGGAGGAAGAGCTCTAGTCACACAATTCATATCAAAGACAAGTCACCACACCACTGCGTGGCAGCCATTTCGGGGGTGGAATCAGTGGGGTACCCAAATCCACTACAAACGATCGTGCTTCCCCCTTAATTAGCCGCTGTGCTGTGGATCTATTTAAAAACTTTCTAATGAACATTGCACTAAATTTGTATCCACCGAGGAGGGGGAGATGCCAGGGAATCCTTTACGTTTAGGATGCCTGTAGGTCATTTATCATTCGGCACTTAAGTGAGGGTTCCCATTCGTGATCGTGATCGTGCTCGGCAGCGTGTGATTGGGACTCTCGGAGAAAATTGAGGAAATCTCTTTTAATGATTACCCCATGTCCTCGAGCGGGACAGACAACAACGAATGACTCAAGTGCACGCATGACTGTACAGTGGGTGAGCGGAACAGTGTGCGGATCAGTGAAGATCTCTGACGATCAGTGAGGATCGCCGAGACGAGCGATTCAGCGAGATCAGAGGAGATTTGAGTTGGTCGGTCGTTCGGGCGCACCCCTAAGTGGAGGGGTACGGTGCCGCGGAGATAATGGAACGAAATTAATTGTAGGAACGCAGAGTGTCTGCGATGCGCTCCGCTGCGTGTCTGTTTCTGTACCGGTATCGGAATCTTTTATTTTTGTCTGCAAGTGCAGACAGACGTTTCCATCTAATGGCTGTTTATCTCGAATTAATTGAAAACGATCTTAAGTGCGGTGGGACAGGGTGCCGAGGTCATTTTCAATAACGAACCAAGATGAGACTTTGAAGTGGTCCCCGGCAGTTGGTCCGTCGAGGGGGAGAGATACCATGTGAGTGGTGAGATATGCTCGTTCGGGTTATTTCGAGCAGAGCAGAAGGGGGTACAGGACAGCTGCAGATTCCACAGCGTTCAATTGAAACCCGATGCATTCCTGCACTATTCAGGGATTTGCATTCAATCCGAAGGATCTCATTGAATTCACGAATTTCCGACGAAGACATTCCCTAATTCCCCCGACGCAGGGGTGGCAACCGGTCTCATTTATCATGTCCAGCCCAGGCCATGGGAGCCGCATTCAGGAAAAACCAAACACACATAAATTCCAATCAAAAATGCAACACATTCATCAGCAATCGATTCGAGATAGCAGTTTATAGCAGCAGCAACAGCAGCAGACATGCGAGATACCGAGTGCGCACCCGAATGCGGATAACCTCTGTGGTATTCCGGGAAGTGTTTGCTGTGAAGGAGCAATTCATCAGCAGTGGATTCGAAGATAAGACGTCGCTCGTGGTAATCCGTTTCTGGAGAAGTAAACATTTTTGTTTACTGCCAGCCATGAGAGTTCGGATAACAATGACAACCCTTTGTTGGAGGTGGCCAATATTGTGATGGCGGAGCGGAAGTCTGGGAGTGGCTGGACACATGTGTTGGCTTTGTTTGGACAGCGTGGATGTTTATGTGCTGTGCAAATAGAGGAGAATGTCAATTGGAATGTTGGCACAGGTCCCAGCGGATGCGTCCATGTGCTACAATTCGACATGCGACCCGAACCGACTGCCTGGTAATGTCTTATAAATTTTGATAGCATTTACCAGAGGGACGTACGTTTGATGACTTTGGAATAGTCATGGAATCGGATTCTAGTTGAATCCAGGAGATGGAGGAGGAAGGACTCATGCAACACGCTGCTTATCAAGGTATTTTCAACCAAATTGTGCAAATATCAAGGTGGAAATACAATGGACGTACAGAGACTGAAATGAACTTCAAAAATATGCTTAAATGATACACTCCTACTATAATAACCACTTCGTTAAGTTTCGTTAAGTTTCGTTAAGTTTCGTTAAGTCACGTTAAATTTCCCCCACCGTCCTCTCTTCACGTATGTATGTAAATTAGAGTTGGTGTTTAACGTACCAACACGTTTTCCACGGAAATTCTGAGATGGGACACACAAAGTGATCGCCGAAAAACCGCGAAAGACGTTCGTCCTTAGCTGTTCCTAGAACCTCCAATCCCTAAGTAGGTAGTCTGCTAAACAACCAAGAATACAATACTTACCGTCAAAGACAAACAGGGTCCCTTTCTTTCGACGACCACAGCCGTTACGCGACGCGGCGCCATGACAAAGTAAACAAGACACAACCAAGCACCGCCTCTTGTGTCCATCCATCAAAGGCGTTACGTTACGCGTTGAATAATCACAACGACAAGCAACGTAAATCCTTTCGCTCATTCCACTTCGAAATCCCCATTGTCTTCGTCATAATCCTATCACACACGATAAGGCATTTACACATGTTTCCCGTCTAGACTTCCGTCTGTCTGCACTCGGCGTTTATTGTTCGGCTCCGCGCTGCTATCAACTCGGGCCCTATTGCATGCAGCTAAATATTTACAATAAGCCGAAATTGATAATGAATTGAGTGCCATAAGAACGGCGGCCTTAAACGGTTATTAAGAGCTGTGATTACGTGGTGGGGTTGTGTGGAAATTGTTTTTCATGCTTGTGGCACTTGTGACCTCTGGACGATAGGCGCATAGGAACAATGCCGCTTTTTGTTGGAAGATCGTTTTAATTGGATTTAATTTTTGACGGGATTGCATTTGGAAGCGATAAGAGCGATGCAGAGTGTTGACTTGTGACGTGATTAGGAGCGACGTGATGAAGTCTATGGAAACCAATAAGGGAGTGTTTACTTCTTTGATTTTCAATGAGACAGAGGCGATGTTGGAGAGGTTTTGTTTAGATTACGACGGGGTCTCTGGATGTCCTTTGTTGCCTCTTGAGATATCCCGACAAAGGGACGCTGTCGACAGTGTATTGAGATATTTTGGCATACAAGTGGAGTCATATCGACGATTGTTTGAAAAGTCAGTGACTTAAATTCGAAGCGGGGTGCAAACATGCCTCTTCAAGTGCTGTTAATTAGGAGACACTTGCTAGTTAGTTTTGAGCAAACCGCGAAAGCAGAGAGCCTCGATCGAAAATGGATGACTCTACTATTTTTGGCGCCTTTAGCGTAGAGGGGGTCACTGTCAATGGTCAAGAGGTGCCTTTTTGAGTTCCTTTGTGGTCGCACCAGCACGAGTGATGCCCCGATCGTTCAAGTCGCACAAAAGAGGTCGTCACACCAGATTTCATCGACAAGGTCCGTGAAATGAACCATGGAGTTTGATAATCGGTAAAAGAAAGTAATTGAGGCGCATGAGCCTCTATGCCGACCATTTACCATGAAGTTTGGGATATAAGAAAATTGTCAGCGCAGTGGGCGAAGCGATTGTAGGCACTTGACTCAAGCGTGTCACCACTTCAAAGAGAAGTTTGGATAAGTCCCCATCTGGACGAGATTCCCTTCCTACCAATCAAGCTGAAAGAACCAAATGTGGAACATACCGACAATGATCGTGTCTCACACGAAATAGTACAAAATTTGCGAAGAAAGCACTGAAATGTAGGCCTTTTCTCTAGAAAGACTACAAAATTGGACAATTTAGGCCCCATTAGTCCGAGTTCCATACAGCTGCCACTTTACAATCCACCAAGATCCAACAGCAACTGTGGAGCATCCTTCGAAGATCGAAAGAAAGCCATTAAGCTCAATCTGAACGAGACATCGCGTCGTTTCGGTATCGAATTCCGTCGTCGAATGACTATGGATTCATCACAAATCACAACATCAGCTGGTTTTTGTTGGGTGAACGTGAGTCTGTTCTCCATGAGATGCAGCGTCTGTCCTCCATGAGCTTGAAACAGGAAACCTATCGCATTTGGTGATCAGCTTTTGCTTTGAGGCGGCACTGATGGAGAACGGATGATGTCAAGACAGGGCAATGCACGGGGGCCACTTGTCCATCGCGCGAATTATGTTAATAATCCACCCTTATTCAGCATCTTTTCCAAATTTAGTCGTATGTTGTTAAGAACGAATTTCTGACGAGTGAAGTGGGCGTCACTGAGGCCAGCGCTCAATTTGAAGGCCCCGGGAAAAGTCATGAATTGGGGGGAATAACAAATACAACAAATAAAAAAGTGTACAAATTCTGGATCCGAGCCGTGGAACATTGCGTTGTGGGTTGGTGCGTCTACTCCAACACCGATGCCTATCCAATATCACTCGCATTGCAAGTGGATGATAGGCCCAGCTCCTCCTCGAACAGTCGAACCACGTATTGAGCTAAAAGTTGAGAATTAATGCGCTTACTTGTCGAAGGGTGGGAGTGGTGGCCCTGGCACTCTGGGTATATGCGTCGACCCCAACCTCGACGTTGCAGGTTCGATCGCAGGTCTGTGCGACAAAAATAACTTTCGGGCCCCACCTCTTTCGAGTCACTAACAATGCTCAAAGAGTACTTCTGTCTAGAAAAAGCTTCTCAAACTTGGCCGTTCGGATTCGGCATAAAACCGTAGGTCCCTTCCACTCGTGAGAGAACAATAGCACGCACTACAAGTGTGGTTGCTGAGAAGCTAGGTCCATGGCCCTCTACTTGTCGAAGGGCTTTTTCCAACTGAGTTCGTTTATTCAAAAACCGACTGAACTCTCAGACTGACCTCCGCCCACAAATACTGGGTGTAATAGACAGAAGAAATCCATTAATTTCCTGGTTTTAGCAATCTATATCCCGCGTTATATGTATACGTCGCATCGGACCAAATTAAAAGTCGTCAGCAAAATTTGTTTGGTTTGATAGCACGTCAAAGATAGACACCAGCAAAGAGCAAATTCGCCATACTCTACAATTGTTCTTCCATAAGGCGAAAAACTCAAGACAAGCCGCGAGAAATAAATGAAAATTGTCGAGTCTGGCCGTAAGAACTGTTTCGATTTGAAACCATTTAAACAAGGCTGGATAGAAAAAGGAGCTCAATGTATGGATACCACACCAGTTAGCGACAAAGAATGGAATTTCCATCTGCGAATCGCAAGACCAACAATTCATTTGGATCATTTACCACAACGCCAAGTAAAAACGACCGTGATCTAATGGCAGTGAGTAGGGGTATATAGTGACCAAGCCTGGATTGAAGGTCGTTCTTTGAGCTTGAAGGGATTGAGGGCGAATCCTCAGCGAATTTAGACCTTTGTATTGTCAACATGTTTACCGTCTGATGGAAGCAATTACTCAGCGTACAGCCTTGGCCCACAAGAAAGAAATTCTGGTCCATCAGGGCAACGACAAGCCCAGCACATCCATTGCGACTCGTCTGATGCTCTGAAAACTTGGTTGGGAGCTACTTATGCTTCCACCTTATAGTCCAGACGTAAAACCAAGTGATCACCACCTCTTCCTGTCCATGGTGGAAAGTTCGACTCAATAGAGGTATCTGCAGCAAGACTTTCTCAGTTTTTCGTCCTCTCACACTTTTTTGACGATCAGCACATTCAACACCCGCGATCATTAAATTTACAGGGAGACGTCCTGTTAAACAAGTGTGGGCAGCTGAAACTACGTTTTGTTTACTGGAGCCAGTCACATGAAATTAGGAACAAAGGAACATGAACATGTGATTTTTTACGTATTCTTATAATTTTTTCAAGGGTTCGGATGGCTTCTTTGAACTGCTTAAATTAGTTAACTCGCTTAAAAGTAACCATCAAGTGGTTGTAGACTTCAAATCCAACTGGCCCAAGTGGGTCCACTTTTCACAGTCCGTCACTTGACGTGCTCACTGTTGCTCAGCGTTGCAGTCATGCCAACTACTGTGATCCAGTGGACTCCTCTTGAGTCGAATGTTCACGGGATATCAAAATTAGTTCGAGTGCGAAGAAGAATGCTAAATCCTGGCAACCAAAATTTCGAGTTAGAGAGAAATTTGACTTCGGGAGATTCCCATGTCTTACAGTCTAACTCAATTTAGTGCACTACCGATCCCCAACTGTTGTGACACAGCCTCAGCCCCGATTTGGAAACCACTTGCCAGTTGATCTTTGGCGGGGGTCCATCTGCTTTCCCTACCACGGTGTCACTGCTTAACATCGAATTTACTCTACACTCCCCCGAAGTGCTCCCTCCAATGAGACACTGCGAGCGGTTCCCCTTCTCCCCAGACACCCAATAAAAATCCCCCCCAAAAAACTAGAATTAATAAAAATCCTTATCTCCCCGCCTTACCTCTTTCTCCTTGCTGGCATTGGAATCCTTTTTGATATCCCCATCGTTCGTGAAGCGGTTGTATTCAAATAGTCGGCCCATCGTCACAGCACTTTGCACTTATCACTGTCCTCAGAAATAATCTTCGCCTTCACCCCTTTCAAGATCACACCACCGCGATAACACTGAATCAACACAAGACACGTTTGCTTCTTCGCCCGATAGCGCGGCTGAGACACCCTCGCAACTGGTTCACGTCTTAGAACTCACTCGCCGGGGAGCAAAAACACACAAGAAATTTCCTTCACGGGCGAACGCGACCAACTCTACTTGGAAACTATAACAAACGGAAAGGAACTCAGCGACACAGAGAGCTAGCGTACGATCAGATCCAGCATCGAACACGAAATGTTTTCATCCACACGCCGTCGACAGTCGGGGTCGGCTTTAAACTTCAACATCAGCGCGCACACAAGACACACACACACGCCCGCACTCAGCACTCGGAAAAGATACCATTACCATGCTGTGCCGCGTCAGTACTTCACTCAATCGGGGCTGACAGCTCTGAGGCGGCCGAAGAAAAAACCCACCCCGTGCTCGCCGTTCCGACTGCAGCCGGGCCAGTGCCGAGTGTAATTCCTCCCAATTACTGAGTGGAAATTGTGTGAGGTTTTCCCTTTTCCCGGACGATTCTCGCTTCGTTTTTCCTTCAGTTTCGTTTTTTTTGTTTTTCATTTTCCACTTTTGTTCTTTATTTAGTTTTCCACTCATAACGGGCGAGCGTTCGACGCCAGGTCATGCATATGAGACTTATGGCTGGCATTCGTACGTCCGTCGGGCCTCTTGGTGCAATATGCATTCGCGTGGTGTTGCCAGATGGGACATGGGACTGCGGGAGTGCGTTGCGAATTCTGTGATGGAGCGGGTGGACGGTCAAGAAGTGTGGATTTCGTCTATATTTCGGTTTATTAGAGGGTTACACCAGAAGACCAGACACTTAAGGAAGATCTAAAAATTGACCCCACCTTAAGTCCGAATTCCACAGGTTTGCGGTGCGCAGTCCACGGTGTGTTCCTTGCGAAGACTCATTTCACTTGGGTCTCGATCTACAGCAATGATCGTAGCGGGATTTCACTTTGTTCGCTAAGATCGATGAAGTAGTGGCTCCCGAGGGAACTATGATGCCAGAGCCGGACGAGCACAAGATGGGGAACGCTCTCTGCCTTTCCCAGTCCACGCAGCTTTTGTAGTGCCCAATTCACCTTGGATATTTCTTGAGAGGCAGTCCTGTGATAATAGCAACAACTAGAACACAACAATTCGATCTATTCGGGAATTGTAACCACTTGGAGCCTTCAGATACTGTGACCAACAGGAGTTTTGAAAAACTGAAGTAGCAGTGGTTGCCAAGTGCGATTCTGCATCGGGTCTCCACCAGTGTGCCGCTTGTGAAGTTCACGTTTGCTCCCTGCTGCTTCGCTTTCGATCGGGATCAGTGGAACGTTTTTCTATCGATAGGAAATATATCTTTTTGTTCTCATATCCCTCAAGACCAGTGAACGTGAAGAAAAAGGAAAACCGTTCAAAAATTAGAGTTTTTCAACGATCTTTATATTTCGACTGTCCTAATCATTTAATACCCTATTAGCGCTTCCAGTCGACAGCGATTTTCGTTGCAGATGCCGATGTGAGAATTTTTTTCGAGTTGTTGGACATCCGTTGTACTGCTGACTCGTATCGCTGGGATTATTTCCACTTGCCACTGCTCGATATGCGGTATCTTGCTGACTTGTGTTGTTGGGATTTTTGACACTTACTTAACTCGCGCGGCGATATCGATGTGATCATCTCCAGTACAAAATTGACGAAGTAAACTGCTGTCATTTACCGAGTGTTACACTTTCCATGATTAAATGCAGAATAGTCCACAGACTGAGCAGCGATACAGTGAAATGGTGTTCAGACGGAACAAGGACTGATTAATAACAATTGTCGGAAAGTAGAGCACTAAATTCCTACATTATTGAACATTAGTGCATATGAATGCCCACAGAACCACAGACGCTCAAAGCCTTCCTTGTCTATATGGCCACAAGGGGACAGAATAAAATGGAATGGCAACGTCCCTGGCAGGGAAAGAAGCATCAGAACCCTTCGCCGGACCCAAACCATGCATGTGCTTTAGAAAATCATGTCTTCAGAGAATAATTGATCGAACTAGAAAGGAGGATCCGAACAAAAACTTAGAACAAAGCTCATAGCAAAGAAGATCAAGAAATTTGTATGTGCTTATAATCCAAAGAGATTTGATGCATGCATCAGAATGAGTAAGAACATGCTCCTTATACTCGCACGGCACTACAGACTCAGGGAACACTTAAGAAAACTAGTGACATCAGAAGAAGGTCTCTGCAGATTATGAGGAATAAAATTCTAGAACACTTACTGGGACTTATCTGGCAGATTAGGAAATGAAGTCACTAGAAATATTGTAGCTAATTCAGATTAGATTAGATGAGCATAAATAAGGGCGTTAGTTTCTTGACTAGACTATCCACCTGGCCGCGGGGACAGACTTACTAATTCAATTCTATTTGATGACTGCAAGTACAGATAGCAAATTGTGCCCAAAAACGAATGGTTTGGGATCAAATTAACCATAAACGAGCTGAATCATTCTACTTCTTCTTCTTCTTCTTTGTGTGGCGCTACAGTCCGGGGTGGACCTGGGCCTCAACCAACATGCCTCTCCAACTAGCGCGATCCCTGGCTAGCTGTCTCCAGTTGGTTGAGGTCCTTCTCCACTTGGGTGCGCCACCTTAAACGCGGGCGTCCTCTGTTGCGTTGCCCGACATGTTCGAATTCGAAGATTCTTCGATTCTTCGGGCCGGAGCTGTGGTGTCCATACGCTCTACATGACCTAGCCACCGTAGGCGTTGGATCCGTAGACGCCTAACTAGGCTCATGTCGCTGTACAGCCCGTACAGTTCGTGATTGAATCTTCTCCTCCAGAACCCGTCAACACAAACAGGACCAAAGATCGTGCGTAGAACTTTTCTCTCAAAGAGACCAAGGACTTCTTCATCCGCTTTCAAGATTGTCCATGCCTCTGCTCCGTAAAGCAGGACTGGGAGGATCAGTGTCTTATATAGAATCACCTTGGTTCTTCGAGAGAGGGCACTATTACTCAATTGCCTCTTGGGCCCAAAGAAACAGCGGTTGGCAAGATTTATCCTACGCTTAATCTCGGTACTGATGTTATTAGTACAGTTTACTCCGGAGCCGAGGTAAGTGAAGTCCTTGACTACCTCGAAGTTATAGCTGCCCATTGTGACGCTCTGTCCAAGACGTCGATGTTGTGTGTCCTTTTTTGAGGACAGCATATACTTCGTTTTGCCCTCATTCACCGCCAGACCCATTTTAGCCGCTTCCGTCTCAATGTTAGCAAAAGCCTCACTGACGGCTCGCTGAGTTCTGCCAATCACGTCAATGTCATCGGCGTATGCTAACAATTGCACGGACTTCTGGAAGATCGTGCCTCTAGTGTTGGCGTGTGAGTTTCGCACGATCTTCTCCAGGACGATGTTAAAGAAATCACATGACAGCGCGTCATTCTACTTGGGTATTTTATATTCAGCCTTGGGAAGCCATAAAATGATAACCCTGAAGGCGAAGAACTTAAGTGGGCAAATCTCGATAAAGTTAAAGGAGCAACTACTTGCTAAGCCAGTTGAGAAGAGGATCTCAGAAGGGCCTAGCGCCTTCAACAAAATGGGCCCAGATCAAGCCGCGGGAGGTAGGACAGGGATGGATCAAAAAGGAATTGCAACCGACAAATCTAACAGCTACTATGAATCCACACCGAAAAGTGCTGCGAAACAAGTTGTCCCTAATCTAAGGCGGCACTTTGAGGTTGCCTATAAAGGGCTTAGTTGTCATTAGCAAAAGAGCAACCGAGATCCACCGAGTGCGGCTCGAATGTGCCTAAAAGCTGAAGACATGACCTGAGTTCAATATGGAACCCCGACAGATCGGCGCCTGAAGGAGACAAGGGATAACATTCAATCTTTGGCCATTTTATGTCCGAGCTGATTGCAAGTGCAGAGACAAATGTGGCAAATATGATATTCAGTAGACTAGCAATCCTGAAAGAAGATGGAGTCACCTAAGCGAATTCAGTTGGTTGAGTGCCGATTCGATTCCAAGTGAAAGCAAAAATTGATATTTTCTCATCTGGGTTTCTGGCGCAGCTACTATTTTTCAAGGGGATCAAATTAACGGCACGGGGTATCACAAGGAACCAGCCACGATCTAAGTGTGTTGGCAACCCAATAACCTAACTCCAAAGAGACTCCAAAGACGATGAAGGCAGAGAGTCTATCATCTACTTGTCTGAAATTAGGTAATCGCCGGAGGAACAGACTGATGCTGGCATACACTGTAGCTGAAGATGACCAGATTAACTTCTGTGCCTGAAATTTTGACAACTCACACCATACTTGTTGCTAGTGTCATCGATCGTCACGTGATCACCTGGTTCAATTATATGTCTGGGATGTTGAGCTGTAACTAGTCTAGTCCACCAATCGGGGTGTTCTATTGACTACTGTAAAATGGTATCGTCTTTACCCAGCTTAGCATTGAGATCTTTTTGTCCAACCTGGGACGTTGATCTTGTGCCCTACAGTACTTCACGACGGGGAACTAGAATTCAGATATGACCTCTGATCGCGCTGTTTCCACTTCCTTGTACAGCCCACATCGTTGGCTTCTCATCGAGGTTCCATCTTCATGGCAGACGGCATAATCGTGAAGCACATCATAAAGATGAACAAGCAAGTGCAACATCTGGTCCAGCCACATGAACCCTGCTCCTGGAATCAAGACCTCTTCTGTCATCACTTCTTTTTAGCAAACCTTCATCATTTCTTTAGAAACTGGACTCAATTCTACAATCAACTTTTTTGTAGCTGCCGACATAAAAAATCGCATGCATGGCAACGTCGTGGCCAATTGAAACTATTAGCTCGCGTGCTGCGACTGCCTCAGCAGTGGCAATCGCAATCCTTCTGCAAATAACGACTCCACAGTGCACGTCCATCCGTAGTTCCATCCCCTAGCGCGATGTCTATTTACCTGAGCAGATTCGCCTCATTGCCTGAGTGCCAGTGAGTGCTCGCATGCCCGTATGCCTTGCATGCCCACTTCTCGGGCCGCCACCTTCAGCGCGCTGCCATCAGCCACTCAGCCACTCAGCCTTGCTGCGCCGTGCTCGTCTGCCCTACGGACTTGGTCTTAATAGGCTTATTTATTATTTACATATTTGTTGGGCATATATACCCGCCGTGCGCCGACTGGGGCGTACGTATTTGCGATGATTATGCCCCCGTTCTCGCGTTCCTGTCTTCGTCAGACGCGGCGCGGCGGCTTACACTAGGCGGCACCAGGCTGCTGCTGGTGCTTTTTTATCCGCAGTCTGTGTTAATATCGGTTGCGGTGTGCTGAGTGATTCCGGTGGCGGAAGGGCGGCTCATGATCTCGTTTCAATGCTCATCGCGACTGCTGGCTGCTGCAACGCAAACATTTATTTAATTATGACGACGACCGGAATCGGAATCGGAATCGGAGGGAAAAGGAGGCCCAATGACGAGGGCACTTTATGGGAAATGGCATTTGCGTCATATTCAATCTGTAGTAACCTCAATCGCTCTGATGGGATGGTGCGACCACGTCACGGTATCACGATCCAGAAGTGGGTCATCACATGACGCAGTGAGATGCTGGTGGTGACGGTGCCGGTGCCGGTGCCGTCGACACACTTGCGTCCTTTCTATGCCTCCGCTCTGTGGCAGATTGACGGAGAGTGCAGGCCGCCGCACTCGTTCTCAGCCGGGTGGCATTTTTGTATTTTGACATTTTTCCGTGCGTTGTTGCGGCCGCTCTGGGGGCGCAGTTTTGGCTGTGTCATCGCTCGCTGCTGTGTGGCGACACATGGTGTGCACGATGACACGATGACAAGCTGTAGGACACTGGGGGCTGTCACAGTGGCGCTCGCAGTGCGACACTGATGGGAGCCGTGCTGCCTCCATTGTCTGGCATGGGAACTGCCGGTCAGGCGGAGGCGGCCCGCCAAGTGCCAACTGATTTAGAAGCCCCGCCGACATAATTCAGCGGGCGAGGGTGACTCGAGGCGAGGGAGAATTTATTTCGGTACGGGCGGGTGAGGTGGTGCGGCTCTTTGAGGTGAGATACGATCTGACGGCGAAATGGGACATTCTGTTGATAAAAGGAGGCTTTTAACATTCCAGCCGGGAGTGGGGGATGGTCGCGATCAAAGAGAGACTGTCAGATGAATATTTTATGTGTGTTGCCGTGCGCTGAGGAATTCGCGATGACAAACGGTCTGGTGGGCCATCCATTACCGGCGACGGGTGAGTCAATATTTTGGGAAAAAAGCGCTTAGCAGCTTTGCGTCGAGCAATAAAATTGGAAGAGAGAGGGTCTAATGGAGGGGGTGTTCTTTAGATGGGCAGGTGGACCATAAGGCATTCCTGAAAAAAAAGCAAGGGGAGCTCTAGAAGGCTGTGTTCGAGGTAAGGTCTGTAAACTGAACTGAAATCGTTTGGAAGGTATTGTGTAATTTTCAGCATACTCGACGGAACACTCGAAATGCGAGTAGTAATCAAAATTGCTCTAATCGACGATCCTGAAGAAAGGATACCCTCTAAACTGTGCTAACTATAGAGGAATAAGTCTCCTGAATATATCGCGCAAGATCTCTTCCGCCGTTCTGCGTAAACGCCTGAGACCCTACTTTAACAACCTGATTGGTCAGTATGAGTGCGGGTTCAAGCCAGCGAAATCTACTTTTGACCAAATACTCACTTTACGGCAGATCTTGGAAAAGACCGATACTTACCACCTATTTATCAACTTTAAGGCCGCGTATGACAGTATTTTTAGAGACGAGCTACAAAGCGCCTTGTACGGTTTGGCATCTCTGCAAAGCTCGCCCGTCTTTGCAGAACGACGAGGGAGGCCACCCGATGCTCCGTCAAGGTCGGTAAAGATTTCACTGAGACCTTTGATGTCAAGGGTTTAGACATGTCATGCGACTTTTTTAACATCGTTCTCGAGAATATCGGGCGGAACTCAAATGTCATCACTAGAGGCACGATCTTCACAAATCTGTGCAACTGATCGCATATGCCGATGACATTGACATCATCGAAAAAAACACCTCGGTCTGTCAGTGGGGCGTTTGTGAGCATCAAGAAGGATGCGGCCGAGATGAGTAAGACAAAGTATATGTTGCTTACGAAAAAAGTCCACCAACACCGAGGTCTTGGACAAAACGTCGCTATAGTCAACTTCGAAGTTGTGAAGGACTGTGTCTACTTAGGCCTCGAAGTTAAAACAAGCAATGACTTACTTACTTAAGGTGGCGCTACAGTCCGGGGTGGACCTGGGCCTCAACCAACAAGCGTCTCCAGCCAGCTCGATCTTTAGCTAGCTATCTCCAGTTTCGCACGCATAGTTGGTTGAGGTCCCTTTCCACTTGCGTGCGCCACCTGAGTCGCGGTCTTCCTATACGCGCCGTCGCTCGGGGTTGGATTCGAAGACTTTTCGGGCCGGAGCATTGGTTTCCATCCGCTCTACTTGACCTAGCCATCTCAATCGTTGGATCTTCACTCTTCCGGCTAAGTCGATGTCGCTGAACAGCCCGTATAGTTCGTCGTTGTATCTCCTCCTCCACTCACCATCTATGCAGACGGGACCGAAAATCACCCGAAGAATTTTCCTCTCGAAGCAACCAAGAGCTGCTTCATCCGCTTTTGACAGAGTCCATGCCTCCGCGCCATATAGCAGGACTGGGACGATTAAGGTCTTGTAAAGCGTTACGTTGGTTGTTCGAGAGAGGGCTTTGTTTACCAATTGCTTTCTTAGCCCAAAGAAGCACCGATTGGCAAGAGTTATTCTTCGTTTGATTTCAGCGCTGGTGTCGTTGTCTGAGTTGATAGCGGTTCCTAGGTAGACACAGTTTTTAACTACCTCAAAGTTATATCTGTCTGACCGAGACGTCGGTGTTGGGTGTCCTTTCTTGCTGACAGCATATATTTGGTCTTACCCTCGTTTACCGCTAAACCCATCTTCGCGGCCTCCGTGGCAATACTCACAAAAGCGCCTTTGACATTATGCTGCGTTCTTCTGATAATGTCAATATCGTCGGCATATGCGAGTAGTTGCACGGACTTCTGAAAGATTGTTCCTCTGGTGTTGGCGCTTGAGTTTTGAACAATTCTCTCAAGAAAGATGTTGAAGAAGTCGCATGACAGCGCGTCGCCTTGTCTGAATCCTTTTCTGACATTAAATGTCTTGGTTAGGTCTTTACCGACCTTGATTTACATTCCACGTACAGATCCGAAGGTCGTTGTCCGCATATCGTTTGCAGGGTTCGTCATCAGTAAAATCATCCGTTTTCGAGGCTTGTTGTTGCTTCGTAACTGTTGTTTTTTGTGTGGCCGGGCAGCTACCCCGACGGCACAACCCCCAACCTGGAGGGCCAGTTCCTTTTTGGTAACCCCTAGGACAGGAGGTCGCACTTATAAGTTTGGCAGGTTGAGCTCGGGTGAACTACAACCAGTACCCGATGGCTACCACTTGGAGGTAAAATAAGCACAATTGGTGTGTAGGAAAAGTTGCAACACTGGGCAGCGCCAAGATGACGCCATTCAGTGCCTACCCGATTCCCACAGCACCCAGCCATCACACACAAGCAATGACACCACCTCGGAAATAAAACGAAGGATCGCGCTGGCCAATCGCCGTATTTTCGCACTCGAAAGGCCACTGAGGAATAAAGCCATCTCTTGAAGAACCAAGATATCCCCATAAAAAAACCTTGAAAGTCCCAGTCCTGCTGTGTGGCACAGGAGGATGGACACTAAGTAAAGCCGACGAGGATATTCTTGGTCAAGACTAAAGTCCTTCGAATTATCTTCGGCCTCGTATTTACGGATGGTGTTTCGATGAGGAGACTGAACGACGAGCTTTACGGCTGATCAAACGAGTGCGACCCTCTCGTCTCAAGTGGTTAGGTCACGTAGAGCTCCGGCCCGGAAAGTCTCCGACTCCAACCCCGAAGGACAAAGCGGTTAATGAGAACCACGCCTCCGGTGACGCACGCATCTAAAAGGAGACCTCAATAAGATGAACGTTCGTGGGTGAAACAACTAGCACAAGACCTGGCTAGATGGAGAGGCATGTTGACTGAGGCCCAGGTTCACCTATGACTGTAGCGCCAGGACAGAAACTGTCCGGTTTTTCAGTCGTTCACTAATCATTAAACTGTCATAATAATAATAATAGTATGCGTGGCGCTAAAGCCCGTAGAGGTCAAGGGCCTAGCTTCTCAGCAACCACTCGTGTTGTGCTCGCCATTGACCTACAGTTTAATGCCGACTCCAAACGACCAAGTTTAAGAAGCTTTTTATAGACAGGAAATACTCTTTGAGCATTGCCAGTGACTCGAAAGAGGTGGGGCTGTGAAAATAATTTTCGCACAGAGCAGGAAACAAACCTATGACGTCGAGGTTGGGGTCGACGCACATACCCACAACGCCACGGGCCACCACTACTGACTGTCACTGTCATTTTATTCAGTAAACACGAACGAGCAATTTCTGCAAATTAATTTTGATCTACCGAAATTCGGTAGAGATTGGTGGTGATACAAGCTTTAAGAGCGTTACCTCCAATTATCGGTTTGCTCTTTTGTGACGAAATGGTCTCGTCATACACAAAGTCAGTTCAGTCACCACTTGCCTTTGGGATATAATTAATAAAATTGGGGTATCACAATGGACCAACAATGAGTGTGCTGGCAATTACCCTGGGAGCTCAACCTAATATACAGTGGTTTTTGCTCCCAGCTTCCTTACAATTCAGTAATATTAGTTTTTTTCAATTGTATATCTTAACATTGAGTGCAATGTACACATTTCGAATTTTTATGCAACAATCTGCCAATTGGTGGCTTGCTCTGATGCGTCCGTTTTCGCGTTACTTAGGTGGTCCGTCAGTGAATACTATAAGTCCAGTGTTTCTTACCGCATCTCATCTTCAATGGCCCGCATCATCCACAATTGCGGTCGCGGCATAGCTAAGCTCACATTTCCTTCACTTATTCTAATAAATGTAAGGAATTGTTCTTGTGTAAGTTTTTTACTGACTAAAAACAACCCTTCATTTTTTGTTTTGTCAGTCCTACAACAAAGTTTCCTTATCTTTTTTTTTTATAATTTGAGCGTGCTCAAGGAATAATGAATACCCTTAATTGTCCGGGGTCAAGACACAGCACGGGCCAAAGGTATAGAGGGAGACAGAGAGAGGAGGTACCTGTGCACATTGGTCTTAAACATCTGCGGATTGTAATCTATGGGAAATATTGAGCTGGGAAGAGCATTCCATATTCGTGTAGTGCGGCTAAAAAACGAGTCTCTAAAATTCACTGTGCGCCCGAAAGCAGGCTTAAGGGTAAACTGATGTGCATTCCTGGCGAGACGTGTATTGCGGGTGAATTCAAGGAGAGGAGGAATGCAGTTGGCTAGCTCACTTGAGCATCGTTTGTTAAAATAACGATAAAACACGGACAAATAAGACACGGTACGTCGATGTTCAAGCGAGTCTAATGAACGCGCGATATCATTGTTTCCTATAAGTTTTATCGCTCGCTTTTGGATTCTTTCTAGTAGGTGCAAGGTGGTCTTATGGGCACCAGACCAGATATGAGCGTTGTACTCTGCGCTAAGGGCGAATATACGCCTTATAGATTAAAGCCAATGGACACCACAGCTCCGGCCCGAAGAGTCTTCGACACCGAGCCATTGGGACAGCGCAACAGAGGACGTCCTCGCACTAGATGGCGCACGCAAGTTGAAAAGGACCTCAACCAACTTGGTGTGCGCAACTGGAGGCAGCTGGCGAAAGATCGTGCTGGCTGGAGAGGCATGTTAGTTGAGGCCCAGGTCCACCCCGGACTGTAGCGCCAATCAAGAAGAAGAAGAAGATTAAAGCCAAATCGGAGGGGGTGAAGTATTTCTTGCATCGATTAAGGAAACCTAAACATTTCGCAGCATTTTTGGCGACCTCGAATATGTTCCAACTGAGTGTTGTGTTGATGAACATACCGAGGATGGAAAGTTTTCCGGTTTCGTCGATACAAGCGCCATTCATTTCGCTTTAGAGACAGCAGACAGCATTGAGTTTTGGAAGCATTGAATTCCACTCTGTTGTTCTTACCCCAGTTAATTATGGAATTCAATGTGCTTGACATACGCTGCCGTTCCAGTACTACGTCCGAAGGGCAGGGTCGTGAATTTTGGAACGAATATGAAAAGCTGAGGGTGCTGTCATCAGCGAAGGAGTGGGTTGGATTAGAGAAGTAAGTAACTAGTAATTTTCTTTTCAACATGCTTTGTTGCAGTTTATGTTTGCGCTAAATCAAACGGCCTCGTACGTTGGATTCTGTGCGCTAAGGGTATCATGTCCAAAGTTTGAAGAATGGCATGGTTACAATGACTTAGGCAGTTACCCTGTGTTCCTTGTGTTCGAAGGCTACTCGGGGTATCACCAACTCAGAGTACGTTTATCTTCGAATCGCCTTTTGGTCAAAATATCAATCTTTCGACAGAAACAATGTTATACGATACTTTTATTGACAACAGTCAGTTAGGTTGAATAGAAATTTTCTGTGGCCCCAACATCGACTCATACCCTAAGTCCTCCTCCTTTTTGTGTCTTAGGTTAGGTTAGTAAGCTTAAAAGACAGGAAGGGACTAGCATCCGGTCGTGCTAGTCCCTTCGTAGTGTCTAAGGGAGAAAAACCATTCCTGGGCCTCCTCTGTCGCAATTACACCATCAGAGTTCACAGGAACCACAACCGTTTCAAATCAGTTTAAGTGAAGGGATCACGCAAAAATACAAGCGGTACGATGATTAAAAATACTAGAGCGACTTGAGCTTCTTCTTCTTCTTTGTGTGGCGCTACAGTCCGGGGTGGACCTGGGCCTCAACCAACATGCCTCTCCAACTAGCGCGATCCCTGGCTAGCTAAGTCCAGTTTCGCACACCAAGTTGGTTGAGGTCCTTCTCCACTTGGGTGCGCCACCTTAAACGCGGGCGTCCTCTGTTCCGTTGCCCGACAGGTTCGGATTCGAAGATTCTTCGGGCCGGAGCTGTGGTGTCCATACGCTCTACATGACCTAGCCACCGTAGGCGTTGGATCCGTAGACGCCTAACTAGGCTCATGTCGCTGTACAGCCCGTACAGTTCGTGATTGAATCTTCTCCTCCAGAACCCGTCAACACAAACAGGACCAAAGATCGTGCGTAGAACTTTTCTCTCAAAGAGACCAAGGACTTCTTCATCCGCTTTCGAGATTGTCCATGCCTCCGCGCCGTATAGTAGGACTGGGATGATCAGAGTCTTATATAGAGTCCACTTGGTTCTTCGAGAGAGGGCTCTACTACTCAACTGCCTCTTGAGCCCGAAGAAACAGCGGTTGGCAAGAGTAATTCTGCGCTTGATCTCGGTACTGATGTTATTTGTACAATTTACTCCGGAGCCGAGGTAAGTGAAGTCCTTGACTACCTCGAAGTTATAGCTGCTCATTGTGACGCTCTGTCCAAGACGTCGATGTTGTGTGTCCTTTCTTGATGACAGCATATACTTCGTTTTGCCCTCATTCACCGCCAGACCCATTTTAGCCGCTTCCGTCTCAATGTTAACAAAAGCCTCACTGACGGCTCGCTGAGTTCTGCCAATCACGTCAATGTCATCGGCGTACTGGCGACTTGAGCTTCACTTTTGCAAAAAAAGACAAGCTTAATCCAGGGCGATATTGAGCATATCCAAAGAAACAGAAAGACTGAACGATCATTTCAGGCAACGTTGTAAGGTTCCAGCGCTGGAGACTCTTCTTGTCTAAAGCACCAAGCCCTCACGAAGTTCTTATAGAGTCTTTCAATTGTGAGCCGCTTCCCATTCACTTCGAATGACTTGTTGCTTGATGAAGTGAAAGTAACAATCAGCTCGTGACATCATCACTGATGAATTCTTTCTTGAACCGATCACCATCCCTCCATCGCCATTCCGAATCCCTCAAGCCGCCAAGCGAATCACTGACGTGGAACCAACGACTTCATTAGGTTTGCATTAACAAATTGATTTCGTCGATTTATCGATGCCATTAGTGCGATTCGCACTCCGCTCATCACTCATTGCACTCTGGCCCATCATTAGCACTCCCCGAAGACAAATTCGCCATCGCAACGATCCGAAGAAGCACTCAACTTCGTCCGCAACGATCCACCCCTATCGCGTGCCCCAGCACGAGGGTACTCACTCGCCATCGCTTTCGTGCCGGGGTGGTCCTGAGAATGACATTTGGCCCTAATTGTTGCGTTCCACACAGCGGCTCAAGGAAATATGATTCCCTCATCAAGTCCCTGCGGCCGATCAAGTGCACGCTGCCGGCCCTCCGAGCTCTGGTCCGGTGCGAAAAGATGGGGGTGCGCGCACTTCATGGACCATAAAGTTCCGTGAATAAGTTCCCCGTCCCTGTTGCTCACCGTTGCGACGCGCTGCCAGACCCCTGGTGCTGGATAAAGTGCAAAGTAATTTCCTTAAATGCTTCTCGCAGTGGCTGGTCCCCCCTCACACATGGTGGTCTCGGGGTGTCTTGAAAAACTAAAAATTCGCCGCAATAAATTGTCCAAGGGGGTTGTTGCTTGCCATGCTTCGGAGGGTGAAGCTCACGATGGATATAAATATTTGCAGTGCTGCGGTGGCGGTTGCACCCGAGGCAGCAGGAGGTGTTGTGGTCTTTTCGGTGAAACGGAGGGTGGATTACGTTGTTGCCATCCAGATGAGTCAGTAACTGCGATATAAAGTATCTCTGCGGTGACGCAAGATACTTTCGTGTGCTCTTGACGTTTGCTTGATTTATTTTGTTTGCATATGCGAGTTGCGACCGACCGATCGAATGACTGGGGGTTAGTGGGTGAAGGGGTGCGAAGGAGCTTAAGGAGTTATCGTAAATTGAATATCCCCTTAAACTCGCGGTGTTGCGTGATGCACAGGATTTTTTGGAAGCAACACTGAGCTGAATTGGTTTCTTCGGTGGTTAGTGTAGAGGGGCAACAACCTCCATTGTACAAGCGACGAGGCAAAGGCAGGAAAGGAAATGAGATGGAAATCCAAAGAGTAGCCAAACATAAAGTTCTTGACAGCGGTCAGTTGAAGCCGGAGTTAGTACGATACGGTCTGATGAGGAAAAAGGCTGAAGACCTTAGAATGTAAGGGTTGGCGCAACGGAGACACAAATTCGATAATTGCAGGGCAGCAAGTCTTCCCAGTAATTAGACAGTGCAAGAAGAGCAGATCGGCAGTTTCGGGAGGGTTTTCGAGAGACTCAAGATGCATTAGTCAACGTAATGGACCGAGATGGCTACCTTGCGGTACGTTTGAAGTGGCTTTGATGGTGGCCCGTGGCGTAGTGGGTATGTGCGTCGACCCCAACCTCGATGTCGTAGGTTCGATGCCTACTCTGTGCGACAAAAATAATGTTCACGGCCCCACCTCTTTCGAGTCACTGACAATGCTCAGAGAGTACCTCTGTCTAGAAAAAGCTTCTCAAACTTGGCCGTTCGGATTCGGCAAAAAAACTGTAGGTCCCTTTCGCTCGTGGGAGAACAATAGCACGCACAACACGAGTGGTTGCTGCGAAGCTAGGCCCTGGCCCTCTATGGGCTGTAGAGCCTCCCATATTATTGGAATATGAATTAGTTTAAGGCAATCAGAGTAAAGATGCAAATTGGCTCTGTCCAAGCAAGATTGCGAAGAGTGTAGAAACCTACACTGGACACCGTCAATACGACGAATATGAACCGCGTATTGAGGTGACCATACTTGGCGAAGGTTATAAAGGGTGATTCATCGTGAGTTTCGCTTTAAAAAAGTCTTTTGTTTTGAAAGATCAACCTGATTGTCATATTTGTTCAGTATTGTTTGGCAAGTCATCGTGGAAGGACTCGCACCACAACAGCGTCTCCAAATTGTTCACCTGTATTACGAAAATCAGCGTTCTGTCGGATATGCTTTTACGCGCCTTTCGAGAAACTTACGGTGCGAATAATCGAGTCCCAGCGTGTCTCCGGCAGGAAAAGTCTTCGAATCCACTCCCCGAGGGACGGCGCAGTAGAGGAAGACCGCGACTCAGGCGGCGCACGCAAGTGGAAAGGGTCCTCAACCAACCCCGACTGTAGCGCCTCCTTAGATAAGTAAGTAGGTAATCTTGCGTTAGTGGATGACACTCTACCGATTAGACCACATACACAGCACGGAGTGAAGAATAGCTGAGAGTGTACGCGAAACCGTGACGAATCGATTTGTCATCGTTCTCAGCTCGACTTGGCGTATTTTACGCGAGGATCTCGACTTAGGTTAGGTTAGACTATTGTGGCTGACTGCTAAGGGCAGTCACACTTAGGCCAAAGTGGGCCCATTGTGATACCACGCGGATTGACTTCTCCTAACACTGGAACCAGTTGGTGCTTCTAGTGAAGCGATTTACCTCGCCTATGCTGGCGCTGTTTAGCTCATTGAGGCCGCTGAAGTTGTAGGCCCCTAGGTGTAGGAACTCGGCCTAAGCACGTACAAAATTCCACTTGTGCAGGAAGGACAGACACTTCTGTATGGTGTCTCAGTTTGGTGGACAACACTAAACAAGGCAATAAACTGCAATGCACTCAACCGAGTACAAAGACTGGCCTGCCTGTGTATCAGCGGGGCACAGAGAAGTACTCCGTCAGACGCACTGAATATTCTCCTCCATCTCCCACCTTTGGAAATATTCGGGAAACAAGCAGCAGCAAGCACAGCCGTGAGATTCAAAACACTTCGATTGTGGTCCGAACTCAACACTGGCCACTCAACCATTCTCAAGGAATTCAATTACCTTCTTAGCGACACCGACCGCCTACTACCCCAGGCCATCTTTGATAAGAAATTCTCAATCAGTATTCCCTCCAGATCGGACTGGATGACTGACAGGCAAACGCTGAAAGATCCTCTGCGCATCTTCACGGATGGTTCAAAGACAAAAGAAGGGGTGGGTGCGGGTGTCTATTCTCAAGCCCTCAACATTGCTATCGCCGTGAAGCTCCCTGATCACTGTAGCGTTTTTCAGGCAGAAACCATAGCGATTAAAGGGGCGTTGTCATGGCTCCTGAGTTGTGAGTTCATCATCGAAGTTGTTGGCTTTACTATGCGTACATTCTAATAGCACGCGAGCCTAGACACCACATCCAGCCTTCAAGCCAGCTACGATCCAACAAATCACTCGATAAATGGCACTCGTGCCGCTGCAAGCAGTGCCCCAAAAATGGGCCTTCAGCATGGACCTTGTGCCGAGTAGTCGTGAAATTATTTTCAAAGTGACAGACTCTTTTTTTCGGCCCGTAATAACGTCTTCCGTCATCAAATTTAGTCTTTATTTAAGCTTAAAAAAAAACAGGCGTGGTGAGTCACCCATTAGATGACTCGTTTAGGAACAACACGAATGTTTCAAGGATCTTAGATCTTAGAAGTGACGCGAAGTACATTATGCTTATCCAACTGATCAAGTGAAAGGGAAGTGACTTCACCAGACGTCGAGCGTTAGCTCTCGTAGATTGGTCACGATCGCCATCATTTTCCATGACCTGCGACAAACAATCGCATCCCCCGCGTTGCTCGATTTACATGCCACCGCGCTGAGACACATCACCGAAGCACATCAATTACACGTCTATTACGGCGTTGGGGGCGTTGTCATGGCTCAAACACAACCTGATATCAAAAAGGGATATCAACGTCTGTTCCGATAGTCAGGCCGCCATGAAATCCCTGGACAATGTCATGTTCTACTCTAAAACATCCCTTAATTGCAGGCTGTCTCTTAACGAGATGGCCGAGCATTTTAACACCTCATGTGGGTGCCGGGACACTGTGACATACCAGGAAACTGCAAAGCCGACGAACTCGCTAGTGTTATGCCTCGTTTAAGAGGAACACAAAAAAAATAGATATGTTTATCGGAGAGGGATCGGATTGTCCTCAGGGCAGTTGAGATGAGGGGGTTCTTCCTCCTGGTATTACCTTCGGACGATGAAATGTTCAATGAACCTGCTTTAACCTTCCGATGCACTTATTGTTTCAACCGAACAGTTGCCTTTGCACGCACTATTTGGAGAAGCGAACGATCGAACAACAAGAAGAGAAGAAGAGAAATAGAAACGTCTGTCTTAATGAAACTCTTCAATTTTAAAGATACGAAAATTATTGTATTTTTTTAATGTATAGCTAATTTTGTACACAATGACGAGCGCGATCTTCACGGTAGAGGTTTACTAACAATATTCCGACGTGAACCTGTTGTGCACTCATAGTTATGTTTATAATTTGCCTAAGTTGCATTTTTCTGTTATCGCAGGGCAGGTGTCGTGGGAAGCTAAGCTGTTGTCTGGCTAAATTTGCTGATCTAGCGTCTGGCGTATGACCTCGTCTGGTGCATACATAACACTAGCTGTGGTACAACCTCATCCCTATCGATAGCAGGGATACCGCCTTCCATGCCGATCGCTACTGCTTACCATCTTCTTAAGATCTAAACAACTATAACCACTAATGACAAATGGCTAGAAGGCTCCACCTGCCATCACTTAACCTAAAACGGTCACTCAGTCTACTTGGACACAGCAAGCCCTCATTAAGGACCCCCATTGGAGTCATAACCGGGCGCTGTGTAACTGGCACTCATGCTCGCAGGATGGGTGCTCAATATAATGATTTTTGCCAAAGCTGCATGGATGAAAAGGAGGAAGAAAATACTCATCACCTTCTCTGCTCCTGCAGTGCTCTTGCCAGTCGTAGGTTCCAGCACCTAGGCCGTAACGAGCTAGCATCAACTGCAGCAGCACCAACTGGTTGGTTACAGCGTTAGGAGAAGTCAATCCGCGTGGTATCACAATGGGCCTACTCTGGCCTAAGTGTGATTGCTCTGCAGCAGTCAGCCACTACTACCTAACCAAACCTAACCTAAGAAGTGCCGCCCACATCGTTAAACAATGAACATGTTGAGAAGTAATTTTGATGAGCTCATAATTTCACTTAATTGACAAAGCCAAGCCCGGAATTTGCTCGGAAGAGAAAGTTGAGCTCACAATCAAAGGTTGCTCAGGGGACTAGTTCATTGCAGAGAAAATATCGCTTTGTCTGTGTTTGCGGAACTAAGTCATTGATGGGAGGGATGGGAGATTGTCGGATATTAACGGAAGGAGTGAGGAGAAGAGGAGTTAGCCAACAATAAGACTGTCAACTGCATTTAAAGAAAATACGAAAATCAATGGACCGAGGTGTCTACCTTGTGGTACATCCGAAGTGGCTTTGATGTATATTCTCCGTTTTCCAGATAGAACTTGATGTATTAAAAAAAGGAGCTGATCAGGGAGGGCATGGGCCTGTGCATCCAGGGCAAAGTTGTTGATTGCTCTCAGCTTGGCGAGATGCCAGCAACGATCCCTGTAAATGCACAGGTCAAGTTGACATACAGCCTCCCCGCGGCGCCCTCTGGATAACCTTTACTGCAGCCGCTTAGAGGTGAACCAATGTATGCAGCGACCACTTGTCCGGGGGGCTTAAACCAGGACCCGGTCCTCCAGGTTCGGGGGTTTCGCGTGGGGTTACCTACCCCACCTTCCCCAACAAGCCTCGGATACGGATGACCCTACTGCTGACGACCATGGACAACGAAATAAGGACAACGATTTTCGGTTCTGCCCGTGGAATGTGAGGTCACTGAACAGACCACGTGCAGCCGATGAACTTGCGGAGGCCCTAGAAGCTTGTAAGGCTGACATCACCGCCATCCAAGAGGTGCGATTGGATGGGCCGGGCAAAAAGAGGATGAAAAACTGCGACATACATTACGGCGATTGCTACAAAGAGCGAAGGCAGCGCTTGTTTGGATGCGGTTTTGTTGTTCGAGGCAGACTTAGGCAAGAAGTCTTAAGCTTTAGATCAGAAGCGAACGCCTCACAACAATCCGCATCAAGGCAACATTCGGCAACATCAGCCTAATTTGCGCCCACGCCCCAAGGGAGGACAAAGACGATGATAGCAAGGATGACTTCTATGATCTCCTAGAAAGAACATACGATCAATGCCCCAGCTACGACACCAAGATCGTTCTAGGAGATTTTAATGCAAAGCTGGGCAAGGAAAGAATCTTTGCTAGAGTCGTCGGTAAACACAGCCTACACGACAACACGTCCGACAATAGACTCAGGCTGTTGGACTTCGTGACGGGGCGAAACCTCACTGTAGCCAGCACGCGGTTCCCACACCTCAACATTCACAAAGGGACCTGGTGGTCCCCTGATCAATCAACCGTCAACCAGATTGATCACATTGCGATCGACGTCAGACACTCCTCCAGTGTCCTCGATGTCCGAACGTTCCGAGGTGCCAACATCGACTCGGATCATTACCTTGTTGTAGCCAAGGTCAGAACTCGGATATCGATTGTACAACGGAGTAGAGCAAGACCAAAACAGTTTGACGTTGGAAAGCTACATTCGCAATCGACCGCTGGGAACTTCTCCGATCGAGTCTCCCTGAAGCTCTCAGAGAGTCCAACCCTGCCAGGCGAAACAATAGACGAACAGTGGAACCGTTGTCAAAACGCCATCAGAGAATCTGCCTCTGATGTGCTGGGTTTTAAAATGCCACCTAGCCTCAACCCACTTGGAGTGCGAAATTGGAGGCAGCTGTCTAAAGAACGTGCCAGCTGGAGAGGATTGTTGACCGAGGCCCAGGTTCACCCCGGACTGTAGCGCCACAAGAAGAAGAAGAAGAAGAAGTTGGTTGAGGTCCTTCTCCACTTGAGTGCGCCATCGGGTTCGTGGTCGTCCTCTATTGCGTTGTCGCACTGGTTCGGAGTCGAGGACTCTTCGGGCTGGAGCAGTGTTGTCCATGCGCTTTAGCCATCTTAGGCGTTGAAACCGTAGACGCCTGACTAGACTCATGTCGCTGTACAATTCGTGGTTGAATCTCCTTCTCCAAGAACCTTCAACGCAAACAGGACCAACGATTGAACGCAGAACTTTTCTCTCGAAGAGACCAAGTGCGTCTTCATCGGCTCTTGAGATAGTCCAAGCTTCCGCGCCATACAGCAGGACAGGGATGATCAAGGTCTTGGCAAGAGTTATTCTGCGTTTAATCTCAGTACTGATGTTGTTCGCATTATGTACTTGGGAGCCAAGGTAGACGAAGTCCGTTACTACCACGAAGTTGTAGCTGCCTATGGTGACGTTCTGACCGAGTCGTCGATGTTGTGTGTCCTTTCTTGATGTTGTTTTGCCTCATTCACCGCTAAGCCCATTTTTGCCGCCTCCGTCTCAAAACAAGCAAACGCTTCATTGACGGCTCGCTGAGTTCGGCCAATTACGTCAAGATCGTCCGCGTATGCTAGCAGTTGAACGGACTTCTGGAAGATAGTGCCTCTAGTGTTGGCGTGTGAGTTTCGCACGACCTTCTGTTGAAGAAGTCACATGACAGCGTGTCGCCTTGTCTAAAGCCTTTTTTGACATTGAAGGTCTCGGTGAGTTCGTTACCGACCTTGATGGAGCAGCGAGAGTTCTCCATCGTCATCCTACACAGTTTGACGAGTTTGGCAGGAATGTCAAAACTAGACATGGCGTTGTATAGCTCGTCTCTATGCACACTGTCATATGCGGCCTTAAAGTCGACAAATAGGTGATGGGTGTCGATCTGCATCTCTTGGGTTTTTTCGAGGATCTGCCGTAATGTGAAAATTGATCGATAGTGGACTTCCCAGGCCTGAAACCGCACTGATAGGGACCTATCAGGTTGTTGACGAATGGTTTCAGGCGCTCACACAGAACGGCAGAGAAGATTTTGTATGCGATGTTAAGGAGACTTATCCCCCGATAGTTGGCGCAGTCAAAGGGGTCTCCTTCCTTGTGGATCGGGCAAACGATACTTAGATTCCACTCGGCGGGCATGCTTTCCTCCGACAGATCAGCTGGTGCCCTGCCAGATCATCTCCAGCTGCTTTAAACAGTTCCGCTGACAATCCGTCCGCTCCAGCAGCTTTGTTCGACTTCAGTCTCGATATCGCTACCTTGACTTCGTCTAGATCGGGGGGACGGAATTCTCTTCTATCGTCGTCCATTGCGTGGAGTGGAACCTTTCTTGTTTGAGGGGACAATAAATGAATCCTTCCAATGCGGGGGTCAAGCATCCTTGCGAGATGGACAGCGAATAAGCTTGCGGTGGTTTGAGATGAGGATCAGTCGAGTCAATGTTGCCTTGGTGGTTTGGGCTTAGGCGCATAAATAGCACATTTTCGTGTATTGCTTATAAATCTGAAAAAGTTCTTGGGATCTGTTTTGAGATTGGATTATAGTCCCATCGATGTATTGAAGATTCAGAAAATTCAGAAAAATCGGCAGATTGTAGGTGAGCGGTCTGCTAACTGGAATTGTTTCCATAAGTATGCTCCTGCTGATGGTGGAGAGCTCTAGTTTGCTTCGGCGACAAATGCTCTGCTCACTGTGCGAAGCATCCACTGAACCCTGACAACTGCAGGCCCCCATGTCGTTGCTTAAAGTATCCTCCTTCCACTATTTTATTGAAGCATCCCTGCGACAAGGATCTCCGCATGTGTCCAGCCCCTTTCGTCCACGGCAACGTCGTCTTCTGAGAATTAAATTTCCCTCGAAATTGATACGAAATCCAACCCGCCTCCAGCAGGTGGATACGAGCTCGCTCCGTCCTAAATCACGAGTCCACACTGCTCAGCCGCAAGTGCCAGTGACACAGAGCAGCAACACATCGACTCATTAATCATATCCTCCTTGCCGCTCTGCCGTGTGACTGGTCTCTTTAGAGCTAATTAAAAGCGACAAACCGGTGCACTGTACCAAGGACTCACCGTCCCCCGACCGTCCCTCTCGTGAGATCTCAATCGAACAGGAAATCCTTTCCAGTTTTCGGTTACAAACAACTAACTACCCGATATGTTAACAAGGGAATGCGACACTTTTCGAGCAGACTCCCGACACACAGGAGCGCACACACAGCCTCCATGGCGATGGGCCCGGCAAATGGGGTCACACACTTGGGGACGCACTCGACACCAAGTAACTCGATACTTTTTCCGGGACAGCGTGCCTGCCGTGCCCGTTCCCATCTCGGCCGATGTGCTATGTTAATTAATGTCACCATCGCACATAACTGCTGCCCGGCAATGTGTTGCTTCGCTCGTCTCCTGCCGGAGGGAGGGACCGTACATCGGTTTTCCCGAAAAATTGACAAGACATCTGTCCTTTCCGGGTAGCGGCGCTACGCTCTCGGAATTAATTACCGAACTGTGTGACGTGACACGAGGCGAGTGTGTGTTTTGTTCCGGCGATGGGACACCTCCGATAAGGGCACCTCGTTCGGGACACCTTGAGTGTCGAAGCGCCACAGATAACACGGACGAGATAACACGCACCCCCAGCCCGGGCAATCATTTGAACGAGGTGAGCATTCCATCACGTCGCCCCGACAGAGACATGAGTGTGAGTCCTTTCTGGGGCTGAGATGAAAATGGAAATTTCATACTCATACTCATTACTGAGGCATCCATTTTCGGGACAATGACCAAATTTTCATTTTCTCTGACGACGCTGACTACGAGGACGTCTCAGCCGAGTTCACTGGTCCCCCAGCGGTGCGGCACTACTTCCAGATGATAAATGAAAGACATCACTTGAGACAATGCCACGCCGCCCTGGCCCACGCGGGGGGGCATCAAAATATTTTTCTTTCTTCCATCGTTTCGTTTGCTTTTCGCTCTGATCCCGCTCGCCTCGTTACGGGTGCGGATGAAATGGGAATTTTTAAATTTAACGGTGGAACCGCGCTGGAAGGTCCTTTGAGATGCGCTCCCGTGGAGTGGGACATGTAAATGGACGGGATTTGATTGCAGTGCGGGGGCGTGATGAGGACGGCGGTGGTGGTGGCGGTAGCCTTTGTGCAAGTGAATTACTGATGAAGAATGGGCGAGCTATTTGAATTTATATTCACTTGTTCTGATTCGGGGTGCGGACTGAGTGAGTGTCACATCGTGGGGGGTCATCAGTTCTGCTGGCGGCACTGTGTGGAGTTTGTTGATGTATGGGAACGTGTCGATTGATGGGGTGCCGTGGCGTTGGAAGTGATGTTTGGGACAACATTACATGAGTTGAGTGTTTTTGTGGAGCGAGGTAGACGTCTAATTTCGGGTGTACTGGGTTGAATTTCAATTCATTTGGAAAAGTTGAGCGCTGATTCTTTGAAGACATGTCCAATCAGAATTGGATACGAGTTCGGGTGAGTGGACATCTGTTTGCTGAAGTGAAGCAATTGACTACAGCGAGTCATAGGAGGACAAAGACAATAGAGTGCCCGTCTGTTTTGTGAATGCACAGCTTCTAAACTATAGGAGCGATCTCTTTGCAATTTTGACAACGAATTAAGAACGGCCAGGAATCGGGAATGGAAAGCTGAATGAAGGGTGAAGGGACTACAAGTGAATTATGCTCATGGAACATGGTGGTCAGAGGAGGTACTTGTGAACATTCGTCTTATGTAAATGTCTGCGGATTATAGTCTGTTGGATATATAGAGCAGTGAAGAGCATTCCATATTCGAGTGTCTTAAAGATGCACCTATGGGCATTCCGTGAGCATTCTTTGTTTAAATTAAGACCTCGTCAGTCCAGGCTGTTGGCTCTGCCTCTGGTCCTGAGGAGAAGATGCGTCAGACTTAGATGCTAAGGGTGTTGTCATCAGCAAACGATGAACGAATTGGATTAGAAGCAGCATTCGTTTATATAAATAGAAAATACTGCCGAAGACTGAACACAGCCTTGAGGGACACCAGACATGAATATGTACTTCCCATTTGAATGGCAGTTTCTAATACAAAGAAGAAGATATGATAAATCTCCATAGAGATTGATCTCTGTCAAATGCTCTAGGAGCATAAATCACGCCTAATTTGCTTTCGCCTGTATTCTCCAGTGGACCAGTTGCATCCCATATTTAGTGCATTGTTCAGCCACGCAGGTCCCCATGGACTCAATCCATTTCTTTGCGGCTTGGAAACGAAAGTGGATAAATAATTAATTTGCGGCATTTTCACGAAAAAAACAATTCGTTGCTTTATAAGGTAGGTCGGCCCGCTTGTCATTACCACTTCGCCAAGGGTAATCTGCCGAAAAGTGTCTCTCTCTGAATTCGTGGAGATCATCGAAGAATAAGTTTGCAATACCCTCCTCTGACGTGATCCGTAAGTGCATTCTGCGTGGTGTGTAGCATTCACACTCGGCCTGCTCGGCATCTTGTGGCAGTATACCATCTCTGGTTTGCATTTGCAAGCGTTTCAAGGCATGAATGGGCAGACCTCCTTCTGGCAGGTGTGTAGACTCTGCCCTTTCTAGTGGGTTCGCCTGCTTTGAAATCCTCTGGCATGTATTACTTACATACATATGTACATAAGTTCGATGTTGAAATTCTTGTTCAAGTCCATCTCGTTTTGAAGAGATGACGATATCTGTAAATAATACACTGTCTGCCTGCCTAAAATGACCGCCACAATGATTTGGCAAAAAACGACACACCTTCTCCCACGCCATCAACCGTCATGGATCCATCTGAGCACGTTCGCAGAAGACCATTCTGCATCCGAGGGCGATGCTAGTTGAGAAATACTTCACCGAGAGGGGTTTAGGTGTCATAAAATCGGTGTCTGATTGCAAAGTGGAGTCTGCAGAACGGAGTACTTAAAGCTTATGCACCGAGTCCAGTCTGATCGCCGTGCTGTCACTGGCTATAAATTCAATCAGCTGAGCATTAAGGAGTATGTTCAGTGCTGCTTATGGTGCTGTCCTTAGCACCCCACTGATACACAAGCATACCATCCGCGGCCAAACATCCCCATTAGTAATCTGTTTGTAACTACGTGTATTCACAGTTTTCAGCCACCGAGGGGTACATAACCGACAAGCCCTGGGACGATTCTTTAGACTGCTCCTCAACGCAAGTGATAACTGAATGGTTCAGCAATCTGCACTCGAGTTGAGCGACCGCGACAGCGCTATGCTAATTTATTTTCAGCAATTAATTTCGGTTCCCATAAGGCTTGTCTTAACACAGATATTATGGCATAGAACTGTAAGGGGTAAGTGCGTATTAAGCTCTTTTGGATAGAGGCCACGTGCAACTCAATTGCTGTCAATGGTGACTCCATGACATGTGTGTCGCTTAACTATCTCAATCGGAGAGCTAACGGATTGACATTTCTGCCAACTAATGTGCATCATCTTTGTACTTGCAGCGTTGGTCGTTAAGCCTCGTCACTATTTCATGACACCATTTCATCGCATTATTAAACTCCTCTTGAAAAATTGTTGTTGCCGAATGCTGTGGCACATCGCTATCGCAGTTTCCTTTGCGAAAGGCATGGCCAATATAAAGACGATTGTACCGAATACTGATCCTCGAGGGACTGCATATGCCACGCGTTCCTTGTGACTTTATGTTTAGTTGATTTTGACAGAGAATTGTCTGTTGTTCAAGTACTGTTGTAGGTAATAATAATATGGGTGGCGCTACAGTCTGTAGAGGCCCAGGGCCCAGCTTCTCAGCAACCACTCGTATTGTGCGTGCTATTGTTCCCTCATAAGTGAAAGGGATCTACAGTTTAAGAAGCTTTTTCTAGACAGGAAATACTCTTTGAGCATTGTCAGTAACTCAAAAGAGGTGGGGCCGTGAACATTATTTTTGTCGCACAGAGCAGGAATCGAACCTACGGCGTCGAGGTTGGGGTCGACACACATACCCACAACGCCACGGGCCACCACTTGATATAGATGTTTCTAATCATATCAAGCCCTCCTGTTTTGCGAACATTTAAGTTGTTGACGAAAAACGCAATGTCGTCTTCTGATAAATAACCATCAGAAGGGATTTGATGAAAGCTGTTCTCGAAATAATTCTGAATAGTGCTCTGCACTGTGTCGCGTGTACCTTGGTCACTTAGACCACTAGCCACGACGTGGTTATTTGAAAATGATTGTGCAACAGCATTTGCTTTTTCAGAATCCGTAAAGAACACGTTAGAAGATGATTTGAGAACTGGCAAAAACTTGTTCCTATTCCTAATAAATTTGACTATGTTCCAAAACGGCTGTTATCCTTAATCCTTAATCCACTTTTCGCAATAGTTTGCCACTAATTCCATATCATCACAAGAATTCCAATGCGTACAGCAACTGTCGCTCAGCTACCAGTGCACAAGATTTTGGTTTCAATTCACAGATAGCTTCAAACTCAATTAACAGACGCTTTCGTCAACATATACTTGTCCTCCAAAGCAACATCGCCCCTATTCCTGTTCAATTTGATGACTCTTCCATGCTCGGGAACGCTGGAATAATAAAGCTGTTGTCGGAAATAAAATCCCCGCTGAAAGTACATAAAATTCAGTCAACCGGATGTGAAAGGTGTCAAAAATCCCGCCAAAAAAGCCGCCTTAATGGCATCATCGAATCGTTCCTTCGATTATCTGACACTCACTTGATACACAGCGGCGTCATCAAAAAATGCGCTGTTCAAAATCAACAACATTTAGCAAACCCCCGCAGCCAGTCAGCTCATAAATGTTTACGATTATTTCCAGATTTTCGGTCACGTTTAAGGACTCCCGTTTGAGGGTGGGAAAAGTTTCTGCACCACCTCACTGACAACCCATTTGGGACACTTCAGCGCATTTTAATAAGCCCCCTCGTCAAAGACTTCAAAAAAGAAATTCCACTCGATTTCTTTGGGAATCCTTTTTTCGTTCCGGTCTGACCCAGTTTCCAGGTCGTGCGTCGGCTTGTTGCGTGCGCCGACAATTGCCACGTCCAGCCCGTCCTTCAAAATGATGACCACTTATTATAATCTCCTCACTCTCCCGCCGCCCAGTCCACAAAAACAAGGGCAATCTTCTTAAGACTTCTCACAAATTCCAAACACGCCAACCTGTCAAAAAACGTTCTCATTAAATTCCTCTTAGACCCGAACCCATTAAACACAGACCTCCGATGGGGAGTCATTAACGTCTCTCCCACCCCACCGCTTGGCAAATCTCTCAATTTAATAACAAATTTATGCAAATATGCATATTTGAATGGCCACCCACCACTTCCACTGCCGGCCGTGATTCTCATCATTTTTGCGCCGAAAACTGTTTGTGTCCCTTCCAGAGAGCTCCTTCATAAATCTCCAGACAGCACCACCCACCGCCCGGGCCGCCCGCGTGCTTAGTTTGAAATTTATGTCATAAATTATTTTTTTCCCGCTCCTCGCTGTTGGTTTATTTTGTGAAAAAATAAATTCATTTTTTTTTTCGCCCGCACAGAGTCTGTTAAATGTCAACCTTGCAGTGGAGTGGGACACCTCAGACCTCGAAGACGTGGGGGGCCGAAGAAAAAATTCGCAACATTTAATATTTTCACCTCGACTCGGGGGAGGACGGCAGTCCCCCCTGATTCAACACATTTAATGGCGATCCGTGTATTTCTTTATTTCATCTTCTTCGCCGCGTCGAGGTATGTCCTTGCGGCAGGATACGCGCGAAGTAATTATTCTGACGCGCCGATGCCGACGAGATGAAAAGGTATTTCCTCAAATTGTGTTTGCTTTTCGAAGCGAATTTTGCGAATTAATTCAAATTGATCATCGGTGCTTATGAGCGGGAAGCACACATAAATCCGCAGATCCCAGGGTTCGGGGATAAATCCCACTCCGCCATGACACATCGGCTGCGTTCGCCGCCATTCGTCATTCGCACTTTCGAATTCATAAATCACAGCCGTGAGTGCGTGATGTTTTGCAGAGGAGCGAGGTTCGGGGGGTTGTTGTTTTTTCCTCCGCCTTGACAGTGTCACCCTCGGCGTGGCATAGAGGGTCGCATCTTTTTCGGTGGGGAACGGATATCGATCATATCGGCACGGCACATGCGGCACGGGGTTTGTCTCCTGTCAATGTCTAATAAATTGATTGACGTTGTGCACAACTCGTGCGTGAGGTGGAGCAATGCCGTCGCGGTGGGGGTGGTGCTCCCTTGGCGACGCCATGGTAGTACCAGTGCCTCGCAAAGAACGTGTGCTTTTCGCCATGTTTGTCGGATGTGATTTTTTTTTGTTTTGTTTTCCTTCGGCTGGTATCTCGTGCGACAGACATTAAATCGAATGATGAATGGGTGGCCGTGATAATGACGGTAATGAATTATCCTGGAAATGGAGCACTCGTGTGATGACTCGTACGGGGGAATCGCTTTCAAGAGCAAATAACAGTTTCGGATATGAGTCACTCAGCCGGGGAGCAGGTGATTGACGGCTAACGAGGAGCCTCTTCGCTGCGAGGCGTAATGCCAAACGAGTTCTAAGTGAAATAAGACATCAGGGTGTTTCAAATTACATCCGACTGCGCGAATACCACTTCGGAAGATGTATCTGTGTGTGGCGGTGCTTAGGAGTGGGTGGTGCTGCCAAATAACGACGAGCAATGGAATTGGCTGCCAAATAAAAAGGCAGCCATAAATTAACTCTTTAAATTCTTTATGGTGTCGTATGGCAAATGGAGGCACACAAGGTGCTGTGAAACGTAGCTTCGCAATGTCTCCAGTTTTCAAACACGCGTGCCCATTGAACCACCATACGGTGCTTCAGTTAAGGGTGATGTATCTGGGACAGTATGACAAGGTGCCATTAAGGCAATTTCGGAAGAGCTCGCAAGGAGCTTGAGGTTCCTGGCACGCAGCACTGGATTACCCTGTCCCGGTGCCTAGGGACATAGCCGGCAATGAGGCAGCGACAATTCAATTATTGTGGCGAATCTTAACCACGAGCAAACGAACAATCGTTTCGCGATCCAATGACGACTGTCATGGTGACCCGCCCGATCGTTGACTTCTCTCTCTGTTGCCCACGAGATTAGTTCCTGTCAAAACCTCAGAAAATCGAATTTTGTCCCCCTATTGAGGCTTCCCACCTTTCAATGGATCGCACATCTTTCTTTAAGAGGGACGCCTGCATGCCCCAAAACATGTGTTCGCTCCCCTCTTTCACGTACACCCCATGGACTAACGACTGATCGTCGAAAACACTTAAAATTCCTCTACAATCCCTCTCCTGCATGCCAGACTGTGCACATTCCCTCGGAGAAAGTCGGCCCCCGCCCCCAAAACGGTGTGTGTTCCGTGAAAGAAATTCCGTCGCGACTGAGACATTTTTCATTTTATTTTCGTTCGTCCTCGAGTAGTTACGTGCGCCCCACCCACGCAACGGCCTCCACCGCTGTCCTAACCGCCCAGGAGCTGGCAGAAGGAAGAGAAACATCGTCACACTTCCTTATCCCCGTCGACTAAATCCACACTGCCACGGCGCGGCGGTGCAGCACGGCTGCGGATAGTGAGTGAATAAAGTTCGCTTTTGTCTTGAGTGGCTCCTCGGCGAGTTTATTCAAATCCAATTTATCATCATTCACTTGTGGAGCGGAATGGAAAGTCTGCCCGTGTTCCCCGGACTGCAGCAAATCCTCAATTTGTCTCAAGTGAGCAGAGACTAGCGATTGTTGTTGAAAAACTTTGAAGAGTGAGACACTCCGTGTACATGCCACTGAATGACGACAACGAGCACGACATCCCTTTCGTCGACGCGCTGAAGCCTCCACGTCCGTCCGGGCGAATTGTAGAGTGCGCATCGGTCAAGTTGATTGATGGCGGACGTGATGGACAGCTAGCCGTCCGCTGGAGAGCGAGCGGATTGAGCGTCTCGGACGTGCGATGACAGATCACAAATGATCGTTTGATTGATCTTTGTGTGCCGATTGAGGCGGTCGGTGGGCGATGAACCCACTAGACGTAGTTGATTCTAGTTTAATTCATTGAATCAGCAATTGGACGTTGCGTTGCGCTGATGGACAAGGCGGACGATCAAAGGTCAGGACTTGAGTAATCGCTAGATTGAGGGATATTTGATCCCATCCTATTATGATCCGGAGCTGGAGGGGTCAGAGATCTGGATGGAAGATGAACTGGCCGGACGGGTGTAATTAGATATCCGCGGGGAAGTGACGGTTGCACCCTTCAGGCGAAGTTGATCATGGAAGACTTTTTCTTCCGGAACTGATTATGTTTCATCTAGATTGCGTGCCGTGGAATAAGGGCGACCATGCTGAGGGGACTGTGTTGAATGCTTGACATACGCAGCACAAAGGATGAGAGGTTCTTCTGCCACAATATTTGGTTAAAATGCCAGAATTCCTTGCATACCACTGAATTGGCAGTATACTGCTTGCATAAGTGGGTATCTACTGCATCAAATAAACAAACTCTCCATTCAGAACTGCTTCTGGAAATTCCTCTCACGGGACACATATCCAATTGGTATCCGATTGCACGCGACACCTTACTCGGACATTCGCACGATGCGCTGTGTCCTATGCAGCAAGAAAGTAAGAGTCAATGGACAGCAACACAGGCTGACTGGGATTAGATTTCATTTTCAGTTTGTCCGCTCCGAATACGTAACCAAAATTAAACCGTTTGTAGGGAAATTCGGGAGGGATGGCAAATAAAACCCCAGGCTGTTTCGAAGGTTCTTTATTGACTGCTTATACATTTCGCATTTCTTCAACATATTGGTCAGGAAAACGGTGCGAGTGCACAGTAGGAATTGCGGATGGATCATTCGATCATTTAGGCCAATAGCAATGATTAAAGCAAACGGATTCTCTATTTATGAAGTAAATAGAATATCCAATATACAGTCGACACCATAAGTAGACGGACTGATTTAAATTAAAAGTGACTACATGTTTTGTCGCAGTCGATACTGAGAATCTGGGAGGATCACTTCTGCAGACTGTTAAACGGCGAAGAGGACACCAATACCGCTGTCAGGCAGAATGTTCCACTCAACGCAATGGACGGCGATAGAAGAGAATTCCGTCCCCCCGATCTGGACGAAGTCAAGGTAGCGATATCGAGACTGAAGTCGAACAAAGCTGCTGGAGCGGACGGATTGTCCGCGAAACTGCTTAAGGCAGCTGGAGATGATCTGGTTGGCCGCATGCACCAGCTCATCTGTAGGATATGGTCGGAGGAAAGCATGCCCGCCGAGTGGAATCTTAGTATCGTTTGCCCGATCTACAAGAAAGGAGATCCCATTGACTGCGCCAACAATCGGGGGATAAGTCTCCCTAACATCGCCTTCAAAATCTTGTCTGCCGTTCTGCGTGAGCGCCTGAAACCATTCGTCAACAACCTGATAGGTCCTTATCAGTGCGGTTTCAGGCCTGGGAAGTCCACTATCGATCAAATTTTCACATTACGGCAGATCCTCGAAAAAACCCAAGAGATGCAGATCGACACCCATCACCTATTTGTCGACTTTAAGGCCGCATATGACAGTGTGCATAGAGACGAGCTATACAGCGCCATGTCTAGTTTTGACATTCCTGCCAAACTCGTCAGGCTGTGCAGGATGACGATGGAGAACTCTCGCTGCTCCATCAAGGTCGGTAACGAACTCACCGACACCTTCAATGTCAAAAAAGGCTTTAGACAAGGCGACACGCTGTCGTGTGACTTCTTCAACAGAAGATCGTGCGAAACTCACACGCCAACACTAGAGGCACGATCTTCCAGAAGTCCGTTCAACTGCTAGCATACGCGGACGATATTGACGTGATTGGCCGAACTCAGCGAGCCGTCAATGAAGCGTTTGCTTGTATTGAGACGGAGGCGGCAAAAATGGGTTTAGCGGTGAATGAGGGCAAAACAAAGTATATGCTGTCATCAAGAAAGGACACACAACATCGACGACTCGGTCAGAACGTCACCATAGGCAGCTACAACTTCGTGGTAGTAAAGGACTTCATCTACCTTGGCTCCCAAGTAAATAGTGCGAACAACATCAGTACCGAGATTAAACGCAGAATAACTCTTGCCAACCGCTGCTTCTCTGGGCTCAAGAGGCAATTGAGTAGTCGAGCCCTCTCTCGAAAGGCCAAGCTCACGTTATATAAGACCTTGATCATCCCCGTCCTGCTGTATGGCGCCGAAGCTTGGACTATCTCAAGAGCGGATGAAGACGCATTTGGTCTCTTCTAGAGAAAATTTCTGCGTTCAATCTTTGGTCCTGCTTACGTTGAAGGTTCTTGGAGAAGAAGATTCAACCACGAATTGTACGGGCTGTACAGCGACATGAGTCTAGTCAGGCGTCTACGGATTCACCGCCTAAGATGGCTAGGCCATGTTGAGCGCATGAACAACACTGCTCCAGCCCGAAGAGTCTTCGACTCCGAACCAGTGGGACAACGCAATAGAGAACGACCACGAACCGGACGGCGCACTCAAGTGGAGAAGGACCTCAACCAACTTGGAGTGCGAAATTGGAGGCAGCTGGCTAAGGATCGCACCAGCTGGAGAGGAATGTTGACCGAGGCCCAGGTTCACCCCGGACTGTAGCGCCACACGAAGAAGAAGAAGACTACATGTTTTAGCTAAAGCACTATCGTTTCCTAGTGGTCTAGGCGATGCCTATGTATGTACATTGTACGCCGCAAAATTACATGTGGTCACGTAGTACGTTAAAAATGTGATAAATAGGAGATCACAGAAATGCCTGCACATTACATTGGCATCCTTTCAGTTATCAGACCCGGGACTCATGGAGGGTCCGAGCCTGAGCAATTGCTGTCTTCCATCTGGACTGTCCTGGGCACGCTTCCTGTCACCAAGCCCAAGCTGTTTTGGTCTCTATACTGGACGTTAGGTCTTCCTCTCCTTCTCGAACCAGGAGACTCTTATTCGAAGCTGGTGCGTTGATGTCTATGTGCCGAGCCAGTGTAGTTGACGGATTCTGCTTTGCTTTCCGGACTACGTCCATATACTGGTACAAGTTGTAGAGTTCGCGGTTAATCTTCTCCTCCATCTTTACCTACCTACCTACCTTCCTCACAGAGGGGGCTTATTCTTCACACTTCCCACAGAAATTCATGAATTTGATGAGTTCACTGATCATTTCTGATATTTTTCAAATATTTCGGCTTACGTGGACTTTGGTGACCATGGCACTTGTGGCCATAGAAACATGCAATGGGTGACTTTTTTGCCGATGGGTTTTTCCGGTGTTCTAATTTTACCCACTCAGGCGAGATTGGTGATCTTTGTTGGGGTGATTAGTTCGCATTGGCATTTTATCGTGGAAAGACACGCATAACCTCAAACAATACTTGATTTTATGGCCTGGATAATCGACCTACTACTGAGCTAGCAATTCAAACCATAGTGACGCTATTGAACATGGAATCATGGGTGGGTGATGCGTCGAGCACTGCATTTTTTCGATCACGGTGCAAATCTGATCAGCGATGGGAAGTGGACTTTCATAAGCTGCTAAATGGTCAACTCATCGAATGATTGAAGAAAAGAAACAGAGGGAAATATAAGTCGGCTTAAAGACGATAGGCTTCTGGAGCCGATGCCATACCGACGGTGTTGATGACGTATCTACACTACACCAAGCAGTGCATGAGCCCATAGTGCTGTATAAGAAACCTAAGAGATGCTTGAAGACTGGCGAAAAGGCAGAAGGAGATGTCACTTCGTGCAGCAATTATAGAGTTAGAACGTTGTTGTTCGAATCAGAATCAGTGGGACAACGCAATTGAGGACTACCACGAAGGCGCACACAAGTGGAGAAGGACCTCAGTTCTACGTTGGAGCATCACCAAGATGTCATTCGAAAAGTTCACGCTCGCAAACTCCGTCACTACCTTCGTAGCTGTCGATTGTGATATTTTGCTCCTTTTGAACGCGTGGCGATGTCGAAGTAATCAACGTATCGGAACAGCTAGACTGATTTATAGAAAATGGTGCTTGCCGTGTTTACAGCTGCCCGCCACACTGTCCTCTCTAGTACCAAATTGAACAAATCACACGACATCGCATCTCCGTGCCGAAGTCCAGTGCAGGTCTCGAACGGCAACTGCACGGTGAATCGCTTAAGTGTTAGCGTGGTGCGACACAACCGGATCAATTGTTCCTGGATCCCGAATTCAGTCACCACTTCGAATAGCTCCTTGCGATGAATGCTGTCGTATGCGGCTTTAAAAACGCTAAAAAGATGGTGGGTATCCATTTAAAACTGGCTGGTCTTCTCAAAAATCTGCCTTAGTGTGAATATTTGGTCTATAGTCGTTTTGCTGCGCCGGCAGCCGCACTGGCACGTGCCGATTAGTGCGGTGCAAAACGGCCTTAGACGTTCACACAGTACGCTGGATAGGGTCTTGTAGGCGACGTTGAGCAGGGGTATACCTCTATAGGTTTTGCGGGAGATAAGGTCGCCTTTTTTGTTGATGGGGCATATGTTACAGAATGCACTATTTTTTAAAGATCCACTTGAACTACTGACGTGAAGGACAAAAATCATGCTCAACGAAACATTTATACAGCTGGTCCTACTATGTGGAGTCCAAAACTGGGTGATAATAGAGGCCAGAGCTGATTTTTAGTGACTTCGAAGGAAACATTCTGGGTGCCATCGTGCCATCCTGCATCAAGGTCACACAGCCTTATCGAAAAGCACTTGGATAATCTTGGCTGCTAGCCGCAAGGAATATATAGCAACTCCAGCAACTCTTGGGCTAAGATGTAAACGTGGTCCAGAAGAAGATGCGAGTATGTAATTGGACGATGCAAAGATGCGTCGACTGGTGTGACACTTTCGGGACATGGACCTATACTCCAGTCAAGACTGTTTTCGAACCTCTGTCCATGTTCTTTAACGGGCCTAAGACCGGTTAATGCTCTTGCGCATGCCTTAGAGATGGCTGACACTGAACTAAGTCCAGCCTTGTTGTAGACTCCTAGGTGACGTCTTCTTCGGCAGAAGAGAGGTCTGTGACTGCGGAGTAGATTCAACGGTTTCTTCTTCTCCTCGTCTAACGTACGTTTAAATGGGATAGTGCATACGTCTGATATTCAGACTACTCATTCGGCCATCGGACTTGAGATCGAGAATAGGCCACAATTGTTTATTGATGAGGCATTCTGTCTCTGTGATCAGTTCGAGCCTCAGCAGTTGCTTTGCAGTGATGAGTGGCATAGATGGCAGATTTCTATCCGGGAGGAGTACAGAGACTGTGTCACATCTAGTGATTTCGCCCACAGTTCTCTCGAATGTTACAGTGTTCCAGTATCCACGTGACCTGGATGCTAAAACAAAAAAGAGATTGACGGCAATTTAAGAAGGGTTTTGCCTTAGTTTAGAGTGGAGACTGCCAAGTGGAGAATGGACTGATCTATCTAGGATGGTGGAGTGTCCCGAATGTAGGTTCCTCCACTTCATTACCGATTTCAGTCTGATTGGCATGTTGTCTGCCGATTAATTGTGTCGACGGAAGATGGTGCTGCGAAAGGTGTTGGCCATGCCATCCGCTGGACCCTTTCCTGTGAGTTGCAGTTAATTTTCTTGTCGAACGCAGTCCACCAAATAGCGACTCCAAAATGCAGTACGGGTGACTACTGGTCTGAATTAGTCGGAGGTTCATCTCCATCAGTAGCTTATCGCCTCTTTACAGCCGTATAGAGGCGTGGAGGCATTTTGGACACACTCCTGGATATGCGGTTTCCAGTCCACTTTGCGTCATTTTGCGCTGTCATTCAGACTTAGAGGACCCCCTAGCTCATCTCAGAAGTACGTTGATTTAAGCGCACAATCAAGCTGACATCGCATTATGGTCTCAAATACATCTCTTCTCCTTGACAGCACTCCCCCATCGTGAGCCGAATGAATTCCGTGATCAGGGCACTCTCCCTCTTCAACACACTGTCCACAGCATATGGTTCCTTTTAGAGCGTCACGAGGGCACATCCTCATCCCCATCGTCACACTCCATTATGACGGTTCTCAAAATTCGATTTCCATTATCCATCGCGATTTCACGCCAGCAGAAGCCGACGACGACGACGACGACTACAGCCGACAGTGCTGCGCGTCGACAAGGCATCAATAATGCACCATTTGCCACGGCTGGGCGGGGGTGTGTGTGTTCTGGCCCCGCCACCATCGGGCCTTTTAATTAATTTGTTGATTCACCATGAAGATATGAATAGCATCGAGCAGCGCGACAAAATATTCATTGTCATGAAGTGAATTAAAATTTTCCATAAATTCATGGGAAACGCTGCAACGCCCATATTGATGGGAGCGTGGCACACCTTCCTCCGCGCCACCGCGCCTCCACCCGACGCGATATTTTTCTATTACACTTCGGATTTGGAACGGAGGACAAAAAGGACACATTTGGAAGGTCTCCCCAGATTGAGAGACTCACCCCAGGGCGAGCTGTCATTGGAAACATGCTCGCATCCGTGCATGAACAAATTGGTTTCCTTGTTCGTCGGGCGATGATAAGGCACGTGGCCTCATTTATCACCAGGACTACACCGGCTAAGGCGGCGGATGGCGGATGGGGTTTTTTTTCCACTGTTTGTCCGTCTGTGACGGAGTCTCTGTTTGCTTTCGATTGTTTTTTGACGATCCCTTGCGGCCGACAGGAGCGGAGTGCAGTCCTCAGAGAGCACATATTTCTGATTATGACAGCAGATAATGGGAATCATAAATGCGACACTGTCGGTTGCATTCTGGCCCTGACTGTGCGTGCTGCTGGTGGTGGCTCAGGGGGTGAGTTCTGAGTTCATGTGGTCGTTGCAGTTTTTTGTTGTTTCCGCCCGTCCACGGGATAACATGCGTATGACATGGGAAAACACAAGAGTGATTGCTTCATCGTGACGGCAGTCATATGCGGAACCAGGGGTCGTGGTCGCCGTCGAGGGGAGGGGGGGATGTATGATTTATTGGCGTGTCTGCGATGAGGGATCACGATCTTTTGTTTGGTATTCCCAAGTAATTTCGGTAATAGTCATCTAATTTACGACGTTTTTATGACGGTTACGAGGAGTGCTTGGTATAATTAAAAGGAGAAGTTGATGGAGGACGATCAAGGAGAGGAATTGTATTTCGGGGAAAATTTGATCTAGTTGGGAGTTATTCTCCGCGAAGGGTCGCACGAGGTTCGTTGATAGAAGTCAACTTGATGCGAGGTCAGGCGTCGGATTCATTGATGGAACTCAATGTATACACTGGCCTGGGAAACATCAATGAATCAATGAATGGCTTTCTGGGATGTGGTCGTAGTTCCTCAAGTTCAGAGGAAACACTTCTGCAGACCAAATACCGCTGTCAAGCAAAACAGTCTTGTGCGTGAATATGTGAAGTACAGTCACCTGCACTACGGCCACGATAGGTCAACCACCCTTTCTTGATTAGGATTGGAGCTACCTTAAGAAACTTTCTAGTGTCATGATGGAATGTCGTAATGGTCTACTCCTGTTTAGATAGTGTAGTTATCTTCTTTTATGTTGTAGCTGCTTAAAGTCAGATTTGGACACTCAACAAGTAGGTGCACCATGCCCTTGATTGTCAGCAGTACCTACAGTTTCCTGTGTTGCTGTGCCTTATATTGTTCAGGTGATAAAAGTCGTTCGGCATTGGTGCGTTGCTTGAGAGGGCCATTAAACACAGGGAGGAACAAGCGGTAGTGGCATGAGAGTACTGGCATGAGGAACGACTGAGCAGCGCATTTCAAGCCGAATTGACAGCGAGACATGGTGAAGCACTCGCGTTAAGAAACCAGAGCTCATCTCCGATTTTTCTGATAGCCAAGTGGCAATAAAGGCTACAGCATTAGCCATTCTGTCCTCGAAGCTGGTTAGGCTGTGCAGGAAGAGCATCAGTGTGAGCTTCAGATGGTTACCGAAACATACTGGAATCCAGGCAATCGAAAAGCGGACAGTCGCCCGATAAGCTGGTCGAAGCTGGGAGTCTCTAGTATGTGCATAAGCCACTCATTATTCTACTTCTTTGTTTGGCGCTACTGTCCGGGGTGGACCTGGGCCTCAACCAACAAGCCTCTCCAGCCAGCACGATCTTTCGCCAGCTGCCTCCAGCTGCGCACACCAAGTTGGTTGAGGTCCTTTTCCACTTGTGTGCGCCATCTTGTTCGAGAACGTACCCAATGGCTCAGAATCGAAGACTCTTCGGGACGAAGCTGTGGTGTCCATTCGCTCGCTAGTCATCATAAGCGTTGGATCCAAAGACGCTTAATTAGGTGCATGCCGACGTGCACCCGTACAGTTCGTGGTTGAATCTTCTTCTTCAGACGCCATCAACGCAAACAGGACCAAAGACATTTCTTTCGAAACAACCAAGAGCGTCTTCATTCGCTTCCAACAGCGTCCATGTCTCTGCGCCATAGAGCAGGACAGGCATGATCAGAGTGTCATATAAAGCCAGCTTGGTGTTTCGAGAGATGGCTCTGTTACTCAATTGCCTCTTGAGCCCAAAGAAGCAGCGATTGGCAAGAGTTATTCTGCGCTTGGTCTCGGTACTGTTGTTATTGTCCCTGTTTACGACAGAGTCGAGGTAAACGAAGTCCCTGACTACCTCACAGCTTCTGCTGCCCATTATGATGTTCTGTCGGCGACGTCAATGTTGTGCTTCCTTCCGTAATGACAGGATGTATTTTTTTTTAACCTGCCTTACAGCTAGACCCAGTTTAGCTGCTTTCGCTTCAATGTCAGGAAACGCCTCAAAGTCACATCAATGTCGTCCGCGTAAGCAAGCCGCTCATTCCCTTGAGGGGCTAAGCAAGAAGACGAAGGCCTGGACAGAAACAAGGCTTGGTGTCTTGGTCTGAGTATTGGAGCAACGGTGAGAGCCGCATTCAACATCACAGATCGGTTTTAATCGCTTGGCTATGGTTGTCGTTGCCACTGTTACGCCCTTTGAAGAAACTGCACAGATGAGGAAGAAGCTGAGTCTATCCAACAGCTGCCCAGCCTTAGTGAAGAAAAGGAGGCTGTTCCTAGGAAACCACTTCTTCGTATCCCTGGTGGCCTTTAGAGCTATTGAATGGAAACAACTTCTAACATTCATATGCTGATCTGGATTTTTTTAAGACATTAAGTAGGCCTCATTGATGTACAATATTCCCTAGCAAGGGCACACTGAACCCAACTCGTTGATTAAAGTGAGTCGATTTTGTCTTGCTTTCAAATCTGGTCGAGATGAAATTAAAGGCACTTGCACTGAATTGTTCGATCAGATCCCTGATTATAGGCATCACAATGCACCAACAATGGGGCCTTCTAATCGTACCTAACTTCCAGTCTCCAGCAACAAGTTCACCTTCCCTATTTATATAGTGCTGAGGGAGTTGGCTTTAAGCTAGAGGTAGTTGACAGCGCACTGTGCTTCACTAAAATGTTCCTCTACCTCTACCACGGCGAGCACTAGGACTTGGCCCAGCGATCTGCCTGATGGCAGGTTTAATGGTAGAGCTTCTACTTGGTCACTAACCTCTTCCACCGTTGGCCAGCAGTCAACCGACGATGTTCCACCGCTTCTGACTAGAACAAATTTTAACACAGCAAGTTGGGCCTTATCAGTACTCACTTCCCGTGGAAAGGCCCTTAGTCAATCAGCAAATGACTGGTGCTGATAGAGCCCTCTCCCGAAGGACATAGCTCACATTATGTAAGACTTTGATCATTCCTGTCCTGCTCTATGGCGCGGAAGCCTGGACTATCTCAAGAGCGGATGAAGATGTAATTGGTCTCTTCGAGAGCAAAGTTCTGCGCTCTATCCTTGGTCCTGTTTGCGTTGAAGGTTTCTGAAGAAGAAGATTCAACCATGAACTGGCTGTACAGCGACATGAGTCTAGTCAGGCGTCTACGGATTCATCGCCTAAGATGACTAGGCGAAGTTGAGCGCATGGACAACACAGCTCCGGCCCGAAGAGTCTTCGACTCCGAACCAGTGGGACAACGCAATAGAGGACGACCACGAACCCGATGGCGCACTCAAGTGGAGAAGGACCTCAAACAACTTGGAGTGTGAACGTGGAGGCAGCTGGATAAGGATAGTGCCAGCTGGAGAGGCTTGTTGTCTGAGGCCCAGGTTCACCCCGGACTGTAGCGCCATACGAAGAAGAAGAAGCAGATATAAAAATGTATTTAAAAAGAGATCGTGTACCTTAGTGTCCCTACGTGCCGAAAAAAAGTCGTAAAATCCTCGCCTACCACTGCGACAGTGTTTAGTTTTGTTGAACTTATAAGATTGCGCAGATGATCAACGAAAGACTTGTGCTTCGTTGAACAGTTTCATCAAGCAGTTTGTTTAGAGAGATAGAGAACTACACCAATGCCATTAAATTCAAAGAGTTCTAGGCTGGTATGATTGGGGAAATTTTCGTGGCTGCGGAAGAGGTCGTACAGACTGTGTCAAATAGTTGCAAGCATATAAATAATGCATCTTAAATGGAATTAAGTTAAACAAAGTAGAAATAAGATGCTAAGTATCAAATGCATGACAGTGCATTAATGAAGTGGAGAGCCTTGTTGGCTGAGGCTGCATACGAAGTAAATTCTCCTCTTAGCTTAGGAATTGTAGGACTGAAGCTTGTGCTGTAGCTTCAGATTGGACATCTGTTGAATCTGAGGTTTAGTGGCATTCCAATGCCTGCCGTCGGAGTGACTCTCACTGCTTCCGTGCTGACCACAAAATGAGTTTATTTTCACAAATGACGTCCTTGTGAATTTGAACGCAGAATCATCCTAAGCAGCAGCTGCTACCTCTTTAGCCCTCATGACCCAAAGGACCGATTCTATCGGTCCATCTGGGTGATTCTGCAATTTGAAGGATAAGCAGAATGGAAGAACTAACTCCTGATCTGTTAGTCAAACGACGCGCCGTGAAGTCAGAAAGGAACTTTTTTTTTTTTTTAACAAAAACTCCGAGAGCAACATTAATGTCGAGACGTATGATTGAACAAATCGTCTTGAATCAAGGACCACAGACTCATCAGAATGTCTCCTTTTCTGGATTCTCGACAAGAAGCTGCAAAAATAACTTGTGCTGAAAGAGGTCTTTTTCCGAAGCAGTGTGAGCTGCGGCCGAAGGTGATTGCTCCTTGGTGGGCACTCGATGGTCCTTGAAATATTATTCGCCTGCTGATTGTGATGGAGTAGAGTCCACTTAGTAGGCTAAGTAAAGAGAGACATTTACACATCTGACATCGCAGGAATCATTAGTCTATCCAAAGAACCAGTAAGGAGCATTTCCAAAGGAGCATGAGCGAACCCAAATGAGCATACGACTTTAGTCAAACGACGCACCGTGAAGGCCCTGTGAGGCCTCATGACGACAAAGTGCATCAGACATTCCAACACGCACTTCAATTAAGTGCTTTCATCGTTAATTAAAAAAAAAAAACACAGAATTTTTATTCTCACCAGAGATGTCTGTGAAACGATGCGAGAGATGCGTAAATGGAAGCAGGCACTTCAAAGGAGTCTCTCGATATGCAACTCCTCATAAGGAAAGTGCTTCGCCGTCGTCAGTGATGTGTTCTGCAAATGCAACGGCAGAAGGCGTCTTTGACGTGGAATAACCTAGATTTGTGTGCGTCTGTCACAGGCACTGTTGGACTCTATTTCCATTGTTACTTGGACGAACATTCAGGCCGTTTGGAGTGGAAGTCAAGATTTCTTGAATTTAAGACCGACTCCGGGAAGGGCCTTCATTGATATCCAGGTGAAGGCACCTACACAAGGAGGTGTAGACCACACGATCAAAAATTGCACATTTAAGCCAGAACCGTGCCCGATAATTGCGCCTCACGCCCATCTCCGACCGAAAGACCTTCAAATTGCCCGCCCTCTCCACCATTAGACATTAAATCCTCCCCGGATGGGAACACCCCTCGCTCCGAAGGTAGACAACCGATGTAAAACCCATAAATTAATACCACTGCGCCACAGCACACCCAAAACAGTTCCATTGTCCGCAGGACTCGCCGAGGAGGAATTAAGAAAATTTCAAGACCGAAACGAATTATCCTCCCTCGACTCGACTCGATTTGAATGTTAAACACCAACACCGCTCCAGGTCACTTCCGAGCGACTCCAGGTGCAACCCTCAATCCCCGACCCGGCCGAGAGTGTTTTCCCAGGCATTTCTCACGAAATCGAAAACAAACATGAATAACAATGAGCGCAGGTGAGTCCTGCTTGAAGTCATTTTAATCAACTCCTCCGACTGGGTGCACCGTGGCCACATGCGGTCATGTAAGCAGCACCCACATCGAGTGGATCTCATTTTCCATAAGGACTCGCACACAATGGGCGCAGTTTGTTCTTGGTTTTGGGCGAAGTCATTCATTATCATCGGTCCTCCATCAGAATGTCATCAGAAGTGCATCGAAGGGGATGCCTTTTGTGCAACGCGCTCTGGAAAGCGCGTCCTTTGTCCTCGCACGGAACCTTGCGGTGCGCAGAGCAATTCATTTTCCAGTTTCCCTCACGGGGTCCCCAGCCGAACAGAAATGATAATGGATGCGAATTGAAGCAAAAACACAAAAAAAAAAAAAAATGGGAACCACATGAACGGTGAACAAATATCGGCAACAAAGGGCCGACCCGACGATGTGAAGATGACTAGCTTCAAGGACCATCGAGTGCCCAACTAGACATCCTGGCGAGCGAAGAGGAATGAAGGAGGATGACAAACATCGCACAGGACCGGTGGTCATTAATAGAAATGCCACACGGAAACGACAAAGGAATGTGCGAATTGTGCAGACGAATGAAAAGGATTCTCGTCCTGGGCGACCGCACTGCAGGCTGAAGTGGATTTTTCTTCAGGCGCAGGGGACTGTCAAAGGTGGTGGCTGTTGGTGCAGCTGGGCGAGGTGTCCCCGTCCTCGTTCTTTGTGAACTTGCAGTACCTGCATCGGTGGAACTGACACGGCTAATAGATGGCTTTTGTCGAGTAAACCACTTAAGGACAAAGGAATTTGATTTTAATGGGATTTCACTTTTGGCCGGCAGATGATAAGTTGATTTCAATTGGAAGCGGCTACGCGTCACTTGACTAGATTGCACGAGATTGAGCTGAGGAATGGTACCTGTGCATATTGGTCTAAAATAGCTGCAGCCTATAGGAAATATTGAGCTGGGAAGAGCATTCCATATTCGTGTGGTGCGCTAGAAAACGAGTCTCTAAATGCGTCCGAAACTTGGCTTAAGGGTAAACTGATGTGCATTCCTGGCGAGACGTGTGTTGGGGGTGAATTCAAGGAGGAATGCAGTTGCCTAGCTCACGTGAGCATCGTTTGTTAAAACGATCGCCGTAAAACCTTCTACTGCTGCGCGTTGACGGTTGACGTCATCGATGTAACACAGCTATTGTTCCATCCCAGACCCTCCATGGATAACAAGAGGCTCTTACTTCTATTAACACTTGATTAACATGCTTAACTTATTAACACACTTCCTCGAGATCAACCTTCATGCGCGACAACACGTAGTCTGCATTGTGGCCATCCAATGTCAGAAGGGACACACAAAGCCCCACAATTCATGCAGCAGACCACATTAGTTAGCACTCTTTAAGGTGAGTCACTTGAGACGATTTTTAAGCCCCAGCCATCATCCATTGAAGTCTAGGTCGCCAGACGGACTCCTCCGATCGGCAGGTTCAACTGACAACCACAGCCGCACAGCCGCACCATCAACAGCCGCCCCATCTGGCTTAACAAGTGACAACTATTGCTTAAACAAACGACACAGCCATTCGTATGCGCAGGCATCCGACATCTGATTGAATGCACAGCGTCATGAAGATTAATGCGTTTCCGAAGCTCCCCGCATGACAGCATAACAAATTGGTATCCGTCCCGGCCACTGACAATCGGATCACTCCAACAAGCCATCGAACATCGATCACATCGCGATGGAGCGCACTCGCAGCGACATTCACTTCCTTAATGCCCGCAACGTGCGATGCATCTTGATTCGCGCCGCCCGAAAACCGTAAAACAAAAAACCTCTCGTGTGAACTGACACGCTAATGGAAACCAATTTTCCCCGTCCGACAGGCAGTGCGTTTGTGAGTATGTGTGCCCGGTTGGCATTAACATCTCACTCGGCAACTAATTAACATTTGAAGCATTTCCCCCTGGAGCTGAGCGTCACTCGCCACCAAATCCATTTGCATGCCGGGCCGTCGCCAGACTTGACGTAAACACCGCTTTACGAGCGCGGAAGCCCGAACAAGGGAAACAGGGAGACAGTGAGACCCCCACCCCACCAATCGGGCAACTCAATTACTTTTCCGTCAGACGCACTAATAGATCCCTCATAAGGCACCACAGCGACCAGGAATCCATAAAACGGCGGTTCCCGATTAACAAATCCTCGCGGCCACATCAAGTCAACGCCGCCGCCGCTGGTCGAATCTCTGCGGCGGGCATGCCGAGCGGTCGTCAAAGGCGCGGACCGCCTTCTAGGATGTCCATCGCTCCAAACGCGCACAGCACGTAATTCGAAGCCCGGCAGCCACGCCGGTCGGAAATAATTGAATTTCGCCGCCGCCGCCGCGGCCAAAGTCGACGCAACACCGTAACCTGCTGCAACCCTTGCGCGACCAGCGGTTACTGACGCCTGCACTCGGGCCGTTCGTAAACATTTTCTCGTTTTTTTTTTCCAATTTCTGTCGCCCTCTCCACGTGACCGTGAAATCATAAATTCCAGCCGAGTCTGGTGCTGTGCCGGGACAGCACAATCGGGTTCTTTGAGCGGGGAGACTGCTCGAATCACGGCTGGCCGTGGACCGTGCGGAGATCCACAATGAATGTGAGTAACCCTTGACCAACCACTGAGGCAGTGTTCACGAGAGCAAGGCCCTGCACCGAATTTGAAGGACTCCCTGGGACGGGCGAGTGCGAGCAGACATTGTGTCCACTGCCGCATGCTGTGCCACTGCCGGTCGTACTCACAGGGGCTGCATTTTCGTGGGATTAACGGCTCGTTCCAGGAACGACACTTGATGAGGTCGTGTCAACATTCGGTTTGCTTGCAAATTACACGCGCAGAGACACAGCAGCGGGCCGGCCTGGTCCATGGACCGGGCCACATGCACCTCATGTGTGTGCGATGGCTCTGAGTGGCAACAAGGACAATAGGGAGCCGTGGTGTCGAATGCAGGACGAGTGCTGACATTAGCGGCCTAATGGAGGCGCATTAGTGTTATGGAAATTCGACGCGGTGTCGGGTGTCCATGTGCGAAGCATGTGGGCGTCAAGTGGACGGGAGTGAGCGTGAGTGGTTCGTGTGAACGCCGGGCGTGCTGTCGATTGGATGCACTTTCTAAATAGTCCTCCGACGGCGAGAGTGTGTGCTGAGGTCTTCATTTGAGCGGATTTCATTTGATGGCATTTAAGTGGTGGACGCGTTGAAAGGATTCGATGCATTTTATTGGAATCGAAATTTTGAATAACTCTCGTCAAAGGATGCCATCGAATGGGGGATGACCTCAAACGGCTTGCATTAGTCAAATGGACTGTTCTCACTTGTGGTCCATTTTAATTTGCGCGTTGAATCCTCCTGTTTAAGTCATGAATTGGCTGTAGTGTGGTTTCTCATTTCAGAGATCATGGGAGATTTAGAAAATGGCTCCCTTTTTGGGAGACTCGCTGTGTGATCAGGGCTGTCTTCAGAGCTGAGGACGACTCACGAGCGGACGACGACTCACGACTGCCGACTAAATGAGTTCGGAGAGCTGGCTAAAGGCTGGCTGGAATAATCTAAAACTGAGGACAAACTTGCTTGTTGCCATGAACAGATTACTGGCTAGTGATTTGTTTTGCAGAATAGATTCCATTGAAAGGGATGGGCCTGTGTCTCCGGGGCAAGTTTGTGGATTACTCTTAACTTTGCGAGATGTTAGCAACTTTCGCTATAGATGCACACGTCAAGTAGACGTGAGTCAAGACGCCTGCTCAGCAACCGTTTAGAGAAGAACCAATGCATGTAGAGCGAACTCTTGTTCAGGAGTTTAGTCCGAGATCCTACTGTTGACAAGAATGGAAAACCATTTTCGAGCCCCTTAACGGACCTTGATTATCCGATAAACCTGTGGATATAGTAGAAGCTTATAAGACAGAAGACCAAGAGATGTCATGGTATGGGCCTAAAAAGAGGATAAGAAATTTTTTTCCGGCGATTGCTACGAAGAGCGAATGTGGTGCTTATTTGCATGCGGTTCTGTTGTTCGAAGCCACCTTTGGCAAGAAGTCCTACAGCAACTAATGCAGGTTGTGTAATCAACGAAGAAAGTAGTATGCAAGCTAGCGCTGGACAGAAGGACGACAGCGGCTCATGAGCTCTGCGAAAAAAAAAATGGGAAAAGAAAAAGAAAGAGAAAAAGAAAAAAAGCATGCTTTCGAGGATCGCCTCTCTATTACAACTTAAATGATGGCCGAAAGTTCTACCAACTGGTAAATAATAATAACCTTCGACCTAGACGACGAAGTCAAGAAAGCAATATCGAGACTACAGTCGAACAAAGCAGCTGGCGCAGACGTACTGGCAGCAAAATAGTTTGAGTCAACTGGAGATGAGTTGGTAGGACACATGCACCAACTCGTCTGTAGAATATGGTCCAAAGAACGAGCAGCTTCCATAATTGACAACTTCATCACCTTCGAATAACTAAGAAAGCTAGGCTGCGCTATTTAAAGTCAGCACAATAGATTCACCCACCTCTATAGTGGTTTCCCTAGAGATGGGAGCAGAACAGTCTGAGAGGATTCTACAGAAGTCGTTGGAGGAAATGCCTAGTCTTTTTACGTGAACGCTTAATTGGCAGTGTCCACTGCAATGCGAACTTTAGATCTTTTTACATAGCTGCTAACCATCTGCCATTTATTTTCTGAACACAAAGGTTATTGAGCTGTAAAGGAATGGGTTTCATTAATCTGCAGTCTGGTGGCGTGTTTATCAAGTGTGTAAGCTCTACAGTTTCCCAGGTCTGGAAACCCGCACTTCTCGGTTATCTCGCTAGGAGATGCACGACACTCAGTTACTATTTTTGAGTTTATAGAGAACGGTGCCAGAGATGATACAGACATTTCGGGAGGCTATCGCGTTTCACCTGAGCCAGGACAGGCTTCAGTAATTGCCATTACTTCTGCTTAGAAGACGTTGCAGTGAACGGGGAGACGAATAGATTTGTTCAAGTTTAGACACTCTGAGAAAACGCCACTTCCACTGTGTAGACGTGTATGGCTTTACCAAAGTGTATGGTGCCACCGTAATACAGTTCTCTTTCCAGAATCAGGGCTTTGAAGCTGCTTTCTGGGAAATGTCGTAATGCAGTGTAATCTAGTTGGTTTTTGGTAACGTTTTGGTCTCTAGGATTTTTGTGTTCTCCAACTAGAGAAGAGGAAATGACCATAAAAGCTGACAGCTGACTAAAGACCGATGACTGGTTGAAAACTGATGACTAGTAGAAAACTACGATGCCTTCTAAAGGAAAGGAAAAGGAAAGGCATCTAGTAGAATGGTTCCCTCTTTATTTGTTAACACGCTCCTCCACTCTACTGCTCCACTCACTGGCTGTAATAGTCGGCGTTTGATCTTTAGCATCACTATTCCGACTACTCGTTCGTATCGATTAATAGTCAGGGTTTTGAGGGACATAAAAGCTGTACATACATGTATCCCTTAACGTAGCTTATTCGAAGGTGGTACCTGAAACGTGGCATTAGCACATTCCATGGCATTTTTCGTTACATCACCTACCCAGTTACCCTAATTAATACAACACTGGTCCGAAGGTATTGCATAATTGACTCTGGGGCGTATTAGATCCTGAGCTACCTCGCAAAAAGTTAAATCTATTTGCAAATTCTTTATGCTTCAGTCTGTATGCCACTTTATACTCTGGGCACCTAACACACCACCCAGTCGACTCCGGTTGCACTACAGTGTGAGCATTTTTGTTTTGCCTTACAATCATTCAATTTATGCCCTTTTTCTCCGCACCGGAGGCTTTCACATGATCTTGCCAAAGGACCAAACCCAAGGCTAGATGCCTTATTTTTCACGGATCCTGCAGTAGATTCAACTAACTTCTCCAGTTGTAACTTATCCGTTACCGATAGTTACCGGCAATTGTAGGATGGACGCCTGAGTCCTGAGTTGTCCTCATTGTCGTCGGAATGGCCGCGAAAACATCTTCCTTCGTCTACGTCCTTGCAGAAGTGGAAGCCGCTGCTGATATGATCACAAACATTCTTCTGCTGGGCATGAGATCCTTCATTCCGCATAGAGTGAAGTGCATCAAAGTCAGACCAAATACATGGTATGACTCGAGCTGTAAAGAGGCAATCAGAATGAGAGAGTTGAGCAAAGCCAAGCCTACAGAGGAAAACCGGGCCAGAAATGACCGGATTATTGCATTCATCCGACGTGTGAAATTCTCCCATGATCAAAAGTTGAGGCAAAAAGTGCTACAATGTCCCAAGGGTAGCAAAAACTTTTGATCATTTGTGAAAAACATAAAGAATTCCGCCTCGTCCTCAATTCCGACGCTCATTTACAGTGACATTCCAGCTGTCAGCTCTTTGGACAAAGAAAATCTTCTTGTGGCGCATTTTGCAGCGAACTCAACACTGCCAGATTGCAATTTGTTCCCCACTTGTACTCGAGAGCGTTGGTTTCACCATGGGACAAATCCAGTTCCGCACTCGCAAAGTTGAAAGAGTACTTAAAGATCTCGACGTGCACAAATCCGCTGGCCCGGGTGGTATTTCCCCAATAAATCTAAAGAGGTGTTCTTCTTCGCTGGCAAAACCACTAGGCTTCAGGTCTCTTTCCGAGTAGATGGAAAACAGCATTTGTCCAGCCCGTCCCTAAAAAGGGCGAATCTTCGGCACCCACCTCGTACCGACCCATAGCACTTACGTCCCTTCTTTCTAAGATCATGGAAACACTGATAGCTCATGAAATATCTTGAATCGCGGAAGCTTCTTAATGACCGGCAGCATGGCTTCCGCAGCAACAGGTCCACTGGTGATTTGATAGCTTATCTCACCGAAAAGTGGAACCAATCTTTGCACAATGCAGGCGAAAGCAAGATAGTTGCGCTTGATATTTCTAAAGCTTTTGACAGAGTTTGGCATCAAGCTCTTTTGTCGAAAATGCGTGCTTATGGTGTTGATGAATCTCTGCTTCTATGGATTAGAAACTACCTTTAATAAATGGTGTCCCCCAAGGCTCTGTTCTGTCGCCGACACTCTTTCTCATTTTTATAAATGACCTCCTGTCTTCCACTTCTAATCCAGTCTAATCCTTCGCTGATGACAGCACCCTCAGCTATTCATATTCGTTCCAAAATTCAAGACACTTTCCGACGTAGTATTGGAACGCCAGCGTATGTCAAGCACATTGAATTCCGATCTGGACAGCATAATTAACTCGGGTAAGAACAACAGAGTGGAATTCAATGCTTCGAAAACTCAATGTTGTCCGCTGTCTCTAAACCGAGCCCCTGATAATCAGCCATTATTCATGAGTGGCATTTGTATCCAAAAAGTTGCGAAATGTTTAGGTTTCCTTACTCGATGCAAGAAATATTTCACCCCTCTGATTTGACTTTAATCTGTGAGCGTATATTCGCCCTAAGCTTGATATCTGGTCTGGTGCCCCAAGAACACCCTGCACCTACAAGATAGAATCCAAAAGCGAGCGATAGTGTTCTTTAGACTCGCTCGAACATCGACGTTTACGACGACAAGGATAAAATAGCGATTAAAAAAACGGACAAAGAGGACACGCTTTGCGTTAGGTGACTGGTTACTGGTGCACTTCCCCTTCTTCACACTGAATAGTAAAAACCGTCCCAGAATTAAGACCCGAGGTCTTACCTGTCATTTGATACCAAACTTCTATCATTCGGTCGATTTTTGAACTCGGTTCTTCTAGACGTGCTAAATTACACACAGTCCACTAAAGGCATGCCGCTCAATTTGTTTCTCCGAAGACCCGCTTCCTTGTTTGCCAAGTCGACCACGGAAGCAGATGATTCTCTGCCAACACCTCCACGCGTCCCGTCCCCTTATCGTCGCGGCAGGAAACATGTGCGATGTTGAAGTGTGTGCACAGGTGACGACTGACTGCAGTTTATTACCTGATAACACACACGATCCAGACCGCGAACGTTGTTCGCACAAAGTCAACCGGGGGATCATCCGGTTCTGCGCAAATATTTGCCGCTGCACTCCCGCTCCGCTGCCGCCGCTGACAGATGCCACACACATGTGCGCATCCATTGGCACTCAACACCGCCCTCGGATGTGTTTTTAAGGCAGCCCACGTCATCGGTGTCTGCGTCGTCGTCGACCAAAGTAAATCCATTAAGCGCCAGTTAGCTGGGCCGCCTTCAACACTCCCGCTCCATATTCCATATGCGCGCTCCGGCTACCCTTGTCGGATATCCATTTATCTGTCAAGACCGAGTAAATATCGCACGGATCGCATGTTGAGCGAGGACGGCCCTGGAAGTGACACCTCCAATTCTGGAATTGATTTTCTATTTTCGCCGAGGACAGTGTCAAGCTTGTGTTGCACTCCCCTCGCGCGAGCTCATATCCCATCGGCGCGCTGTCCATGTGATAGTTTGTCTGTCATGTACGTGAGTGTCCTCAGAGACTTGACGCTGCAGCGCCAGATTCACTCGCCGTCATGTGCGGGCGGGGGTTGCTGCATTTTTTAAAAGGCCATTACCAAGAGGGTGTGCAGAAAGTATCCTTAACTCGTCAGCGCACCACCACCACCCCACCCGCCGACACTGACAGTGACAATTGAGCGAGACACTCACACAGTCGCTTGACTCGGATCCTTTTTGTTGAGCGCTCCGTTTCTGGAAGCGTCCGTGTAACGAAGCTGTCATGCAATGGACACGCTTTCGGGGGAAATGTGCCACTCAGGCTGGGTCGGGACAGAAGATTGAATTGTAATGTTCGTTGTCAGTCAGTTGACGAGTGTGCCTGGGCGTGGAGGGGTGTGGACGGTGTGTGTACGGTTGGAAGGACATGCGAGCGACGCCGGAAATTAATTCACGATTGAATCGAATGGGGGTTCTTGGATTGACACATTGGGGCGTGGAATGGTGTGTGACGGGGGATGAGGGTGAATTTATGTCGCCACTGTCGTCCGCGGAGGCTGCTGCTGACGGGGACGAGAGATTTGCATCATCATCACTTCTGCTGTTGGGGCTGACGCTAATGCATATTGTAGATTTAAATTAGCGATGCAATGCGGTAGCTGGTTTGTGAAGAGAGGAAATGGGAGGACTGATGGAGGGATGCAAGAATCGGGGATGATTTGCTATTCGAAGTTGCTGTGTTTTTGGATATCAACTGCGGCAAACATATCGGATGCAGAAGGACGAAAGTAGAGCCTAGAGAGCGTAGCAGAGAAGTTCCGCCTTAATCTGAAAGAAAGGGGTGACGTACAATTAACGGCGAAGACGGACAAGACCGGATTATCTTTAAGATTTTTTCGGTTGTCTAGCAATTAAAGGGCCGATAACTAACTTTCTGTGTGGCTGGCTGTGTCTATGGTCTTGGCGTCAATTGGGAACAATTATACGACTTTTGTCTTGCAACTGAGATTGGTCCGAGAGTACAAGTGTCTAGAAAAAGTTGGGTCTGCATCGCATCGCTTTTCGAGAACTCAGCCACCGCCCCAGTAGCCTACTCTTCCCCGGTCGGAGGCTGCTCAACTAGAGATCCCTCCCGCCTACGCGGCACATTCGCTCTCCATCAACCGTATCCATTGCTTGTTATCCCAGAGCAGGCTCTCGAATTTCAATCTCCTTTCCCTCTTATCTCACCGAGACTGTCGTTACCTTGCACGCAACACTGACACCACCTTCAATTGGATAAAGGACACAACTCGCCTACACTAGTTCGTTTTGCAAATTTGCGCTTCGTTGACTTCTCTTCCGTGAGCAGCCCTCGCTGCTGCACGACGAGGAGAACTAATCCACGGTAACAGTTTTTATCCATTTCAGATGCGGTATCCTTGTTTATGGTCGCCATTCTCTCGATCACAATCGGGACAATGGCAACGGTAAGAGGATTGCCGGAGGCACACTGGTCGGGGATAATCCACTCGTTGAGTGCATGTTGCGTATGCTCCTGTAACGAGGATTATTGCCTTAGACGCTGCATGCACGGTAGTCCTTTTAGGCGACACTCGATGACACTCGTAGTTATCGCCGTCTGCAGTCCGTTCCTGGTGCGTTACCTGTGAATGGATATGCATTTTTTAGAGAGAGATACGGACTTTGTCGTGGCAATCAGGTCGGAAAAGCCGATTTGGGTGGCTGAGTGTGCGGCAAAGTGATGCGCCTTAAGATGAGCCAGATGTGTGCCGATAAGGATGCCGGGACGAGGATAAGAGCATCAAGCTGAGAGGTGCAGCACTCAGATGCTGGGGCGGAGCGAGAGACTACTTAATGAGATGATAATGGAGGGACCATCAAGATTACTTCATCAACTGATGATGGCGGCAACATCGACTGGCGATAAGAGGACTTGGCGGTGGTTCCAGGTGGAGATCATTTCTGGTTTAAATGGCATTTGTCAGTTCTGGTGCGACAGTTGCAGAAACATGTCAAGGAAGTGGGGGTGATACGTCGTCGTCTGTGGTTTGGCAAGCTTCGTTTTATCCCTATATTCAATGTCACTAACAAGGGCGTGTCCGCCATCGACGTCAACCAGGAGTTATGAACAAGTGAATTTTTTTGACTTGATCCAAATGCGTCGCTATGGGTCTGTCCTTGTATTCGATCAGTCACTACCCCAGTTTCATGTCCATAGGTGATGCAATTTTAAGGGCCGCCATGTTACTCAAAAGATGAGCTCAGAAATGCTGGTCAAGAAGAAGCAAATTACCAACATGAACTAAATTTTTAAATGAAATGTAAATAGAGGATGTAAGAAACAATAGCTTCAACGCACTGTATTACCACAAGGAATTCCATACCTACTGAAATACTAACATCGGTAGTGGAGATCCGACGTAGATCAGACGCCCTTGGCAACTGCTGCTACTTCGGTTCGTCAAAACTGGGTTCGTAACTTCTGACTCGAAGGACCAAAGTCATGCTCTACAAAACCCTTAGTCTGCCAGTCCTGTTTTATGGAGCCGAAAGCTGGAAACTTAGCAAGACTGCAGCGCTGATTCTTGGTGCCTTCGAGCGAAAAAAAATTCTACGTCGGAAATAAGGTCCCGTCTGTGAGGAAGGCGAATGGAGGAAAAGACACAACCACGGACTCTACGAGCTGTGCCAGGATTTGGATGTAGTCCGGAAGGCAAAAATCCGTCGACGGGCTGGCTCGGCCACATCGAACGAATTGACACCAACGTTCCAGCAAAGAGGGTCTTAGAGTCCGAGCCTCCTGGTTTGAGAAGGAGAGGAAGACCGAACCTCCGGTACAGAGGCCGAGTCATAGCGGATGTTAGACAGTTTGGTTAACGATGAAAGGCAGCAATTGCTCAGACTCGTACCCTTCATGGGTCGTCTGTCTGATAAGTATGAAAGTAAGTAAGGAAGGATGGCTTGTACTATAAAGTGTAACGTTAGATGTACGCGGGTATAAAAACCCCGTCGCAGACGGTTCAGTGACAGTGTGTTTCGGCCACCGCACGCGCGATTACAGAAGAATGAACCAAACCGCTCTTGTTAAGCAGTTAGACACATTACTTAAAATCTAGTCTTCTTGTGCAACACCTCCCAATAAATGAAGGGAATAATAAGCCCAGATGGGAAATATTAATTTCGCGTCATGATCACAAAGGCGTTCTCGTCAATACGCAACTGGAAATATTTCTCGATCCAGAAACGATTCGAATTGAGATAGTCGCGGCACTAAAAAGGTTACTCGATACGCTCTTAAAAATGTAGGCCTTCCAGTCGATCACTGGGATACGGTCCTAATTTTCTAAATGGTATTAAAGTTACCGGTTGTCTCTCAGCAATTGTGGGAACAGAAATTAGGGGCCGATAAGGAACTTCTTCTTCTTCTTCTTGATTGGCGCTACAGTCCGGGGTGGACCTGGGCCTCAACCAACATGCCTCTCCAGCCAGCACGATCTTTCGCCAGCTGCCTCCAGTTGCGCACACCAAGCTGGTTGAGGTCCTTTTCCACTTGTGTGCGCCATCTAGTGCGAGGACGTCCGCTGTTGCGCTGTCCCAATGGCTCGGTGTCGAAGACTCTTCGGGCCGGAGCTGTGGTGTCCATCCGCTCTACATGACCTAGCCATCTTAAGCGTTGGATCCTAAGACGCATAACTAGGTGCATGCCGCTGTACAGCCCGTATAGTTCGTGGTTGAACCTTCTCCTCCAAACGCCATCAACGCAAACAGGACCAAAGATCGTACGCAGAACTTTTCTCTCAAAACAACCAAGAGCTTCTTCATCCGCTTTCAATAGCGTCCATGTCTCTGCGCCATAGAGCAGGACTGGGATGATCAGGGTTTTATACAAGGTCAATTTGGTGTTTCGAGAGATGGCTCTGTTACTCAATTGCCTCTTGAGCCCTAAGAAGCAGCGATTGGCAAGAGTAATTCTGCGCTTGATCTCGGTACAGGTGTTGTTGTCCCTATTTACTCCAGAGCCGAGGTAGATGAAGGCCTTGACTACCTCAAAGTTTCTGCTGCCCAATATGACGCTCTGTCCGAGACGTCGATGTTGTGCGTCCTTCCGTGATGACAGCATGTACTTTGTTTTGCCCTGGTTTACCGCTAGACCCATTTTAGCCGCTTCCGCTTCAATACCAGCAAACGTCTCATTGACGGCTCGCTGAGTTCGGCCAATCACGTCAATGTCGTCCGCGTATGCTAGCAGTTGAACGAACTTTTGAAAGATCGTGCCTCGGGTGTTTACGTTTGAGTTTCGCACGATCTTCTCAAGTATGATGTTAAAGAAATCACATGACAGTGTGTCGCCTTGCCTAAAACCTTTTTTGACATTGAAGGTCTCAGTGAGTTCGTTACCAACCTTGATGGAGCAGCGAGAGTTCTCCATCGTCATCCTGCACAATCTGACGAGTTTGGCAGAAATGTTAAAAGTAGATATGGCGCTGTATAGCTCGTCTCTATGCACGCTGTCATATGCGGCCTTAAAGTCGACAAATAGGTGGTGGGTGTCGATCTGCATCTCTTGAGTCTTTTCCAGGATCTGCCGTAATGTGAAAATTTGATCGATAGTGGACTTCCCAGGCCTGAAACCGCACTGATAGGGACCTATCGGGTTGTTGACGAATGGTTTCAGGCGCTCACACAGAACGGCAGAGAAGATTTTGTATGCGATGTTAAGGAGACTTATCCCCCGATAGTTGGCGCAGTCAAAGGGGTCTCCTTTCTTGTGGATCGGTCAAACGATACTAAGATTCCACTCGTCGGGCATGCTTTCCTCCGACCATATCCTACAGATGAGCTGGTGCATGCGCCCAACCAGATCGTCTCCAGCTGCTTTAAACAGTTCCGCGGACAATCCATTCGCTCCAGCAGCTTTGTTCAACTTCAGTCTCGATATCGCTACCTTGACTTCGTCGAGATCGGGGGGACGGAATTCTCTTCTATCGTCGTCCATTGCGTGGAGTGGAACATTCTGCCTGACAGCGGTATTGGTGTCCTCTTCGCCGTTTAACAGTCTGCAGAAGTGATCCTTCCAGATTCTCAGTATCGACTGCGACTCTACTACGAGTTGTCCCTCTTCGTTCCGACAGGCTTCTGTCCGATGTTTGTACCCTTTGGATAGTTGTTTCACCCGCTGGTAAAACTTTCGGACATTATTTCTGCCGTACCACCTCTCCATTTCCTCGATCGCGCGCTTCTCATGCTCCTTCTTTTTCTTTTTGAGAAGCCGGTGCTCTTCCTTTCTTTTAAGTTCGTAGAGCTCACGAACCGCTCTCGTCCTTCTATCCAGCGTCGCCTTATATGCTGCTAGCTTCGCTGAATGCGCCTGCCGACACTCGTTGTCAAACCATGGGTTTTTTCTAGGTGGCATTTTAAAACCCAGCACATCAGAGGCAGCTTCAACGGTTCCACTGTTCGTCGATTGTTTCGCCTGGCAGGGTTGGACTCTCTGAGAGCTTCAGGGAGACTCGATCGGAGAAGTTCCCAGCGGTCGATTGCGATTGTAGCTTTCCAACGTTCCTGCTCTACTCCGTTGTACAATCGATATCCGAGTTCTGACCTTGGCTACAACAAGGTAATGATCCGAGTCGATGTTGGCACCTCGGAACGTTCGGACATCGAGGACACTGGAGGAGTGTCTGACGTCGATCGCAATGTGATCAATCTGGTTGACGGTTGATTGATCAGGGGACCGCCAGGTCCCTTTGTGAATGTTGAGGTGAGGGAACCCCGTGCTGGCTACAGTGAGGTTTCGCCCCATCACGAAGTCCAACAGCCTGAGTCCATTGTCGGACGTGTTGTCGTGTAGGCTGTGTTTACCGACGACTCTAGCAAAGATTTCTTCCTTGCCCAGCTTTGCATTAAAATCTCCTAGAACGATCTTGGTGTCGTAGCTGGGGCATAGATCGTATGTTCTTTCTAGGAGATCATAGAAGTCGTCCTTGCTATCATCGTCTCTGTCCTCCGTTGGGGCGTGGGCGCAAATTAGGCTGATGTTGCCGAACGTTGCCTTGATGCGGATTGTTGTGAGGCGTTCGCTTATGTATCTAAAGCTTAAGACTTCTTGCCTAAGTCTGCCTCGAACAACAAAACCGCATCCAAACAAGCGCTGCCTTCGCTCTTTGTAGCAATCGCCGTAATATATGTCGCAGTTCTTCATCCTCTTTTTGCCCGGCCCATCCCATCGCACCTCCTGGATGGCGGTGATGTCAGCCTTACAAGCTTCTAGGGCCTCCGCAAGTTCATCGGCTGCACGTGGTCTGTTCAGTGACCTCACATTCCACGTGCAGAACCGAAAATCGTTGTCCTAGTTTCGTTGTACATGGTCGTCAGCAGTAGGGTCATCCGTATCCGAGGCTTGTTGCCGTCTCTGAACTAACCCCACGCGAAACCCCCGAACCTGGAGGACCGGGTCCTGGTTTAAACCCCCGGACAAGGGGTCGCTTCATACATTGGTTCACCTCTAAGCGGCTGCAGTAGAGTTTATCCAGAGGGCGCCGCGGGGAGGCTGTATGTCAACTTGACCTGTGCATTTACAGGGATCGTTGCTGGCATCTCGCCAAGTTGAGAGCAATCAACAACTTTGCCCTGGATGCACAGGCCCATGTCCTCCGCCAAACTTCGGTTCGCTTCACGTTAATCACTGATCAACCGACTTGGGGTTCATCAGAAGTGCTTTGATTGCAGCCAAGACACCGTGCACAGTACTTTTGTCAGCATCTCTTCAGATGTAACTCTGCACAGTTCACACATTACAAACACACAACACAACATACACAGAGCGCCTAGTAAAACAACGACCAACACTCAACATCCACATCGTAACACAACACGCGTACCATCACCACACCTTAAGGCACAGAGTTATCACACCAAACAAGAAATTAAGGAAGTCCTATTAGCAACAGCGGTAGTTAGTGTACGGTCTGCTTCAGGAGAGAAGGACAAACCTCGCGCTTTACTTGATCCGGGATCAGAGGCTAATTTTATTTCTAGACATGCTGCAAAGATTCTAGGTCTGTTGGGGAAACGCACTCATGTGGAAGTAACTGGATTGGGAAATTCTAGTAGTGTGACTCGGATCCTTGCAATCAGAGTTGGAGACCTACGTGTAAGCGCTTATTTTTATATCATTGACCGGGCTCCTTCTATCCCACAGAGTGCAAGCCACAGAAAGGAGGAAAAGAATTACCTCTCGCCGATCCGATTTACATATACACCAGCAGAAGTCGATTTGGTACTAGGTAAAGACGTACATGCTGAACGTGCTACCCGAAATCGTGAGAGATGAGACAGAAGTAGGTCCAATAGCCCAAAACGAACCACTGTCAATTTGGGTGGAAATCTCAGTGTCGACGGATGCACTTCAACGTCTCAGAATCGATTAGCACACGTCAGATTGCAAAAGTCATAGATAGGCCTAATAGGGCCCTGTGGCACTAGAAAGATGAGCTCAGAAATCCATCAGACTAACCACTGTACATTTTTTTTTTGGGTGGAAATTTCGATGTCAGCGGATGCACTTCATAAGATCAAAAATCACCTTAGGGAGTCGCAACAGAAAAGGATCCATGTCTCTCTGATCAGACCTGTAATTTAAGCTCCTTCCTTGCCGGACTTCCCTCTCACGAGCCCCAATCAACCCTTCAAGTGCTCCGCACAACAAAGCCCAACTACAGTCAATGTCCTGCAACAGCCGCAGGGTGACAGTCCATTTTTTCTCAGCACCATCAGCAGCTCATTAAGTTTTCATTTCGCCCATTCACTCAACGCCCCCACCTCACCGCCTCAACCAGCCGGACAAAATCGCATTACACATCCGACATATGCTTCGAATCCTTTCGCACCCACCGCCGCGCCACCAAATGGCATTCCCACCCAACCCTAGCCCCCGGGCTTGTGAAAATGGGTCACACTACCGTGTCCCCTGCTAAATAACTGAAAATTTGATTAAATCAACTCCCAGATGAGAATGTAAACCTTCGGAGACTCAGCCGCCGGGGGGTGGGCGGCACGTCGTCCTTTCCGATTGAATTTCACGGGACATACGGTGTGCACAGATGTAGCCGGAACGTGATGTCCTTAAGGTGTTCCGTGTTCGACTTTAATGGGTGCATTGACTGGGTGCAGTTGTGGGCCGGCGGGCTCGGGGTCGGCCGATGGCATTGAAGTTGCGTAGCAGCCACTAGTTGCTGCGGCTCTCCGCCGCTCGTCGATGGTGGTGTTGGTGCAGAGAACGAGCGAGGAGAGCGCATGTCCTTCTCTGTGGAACCCATTTAAGCTGGTGTCTGTGGACTCTGATACCCCACCATTGGCGTTTGCCAAGTTTCGACTGGGCGCTTCAAGTGTGGGTTTGTTTACACCCGCAGTCAGTTCCTTTCGTGACGCTCTAGCGATAGCCACACGTTCACGCTCCGAACAGGATTCCTCGCCTGAGACAGTCGAATCGAAGTTATCGCGGGTAAGGACCGAGTGACCGTGCACGCTCCGGGCCAGTCAGTGTTGTGATTATGAATTGATAACACGTGTTGTTCTCTTGATTCTCGTGCAGTTTTGAATTTATTCAAGTGTCCTTCGGAATAAGGACGGTTTTTTTTGGTGAATCAGTGCAAGCGGGGGAAAAATTTTGTCGAATATTGAAATTGATTTCAGTGAAATTTCGTTGAGTGTGAAAAAAAAAGTTACTGTCGAACGTGCAAGGATTATTGTGAGGAGTGTGCCTGGAATTGATGTAAGTAGAGGGGGAGGAATGGTTGTTGCTTTAATTTATGGGGTTGGTTAATTTAAGCAAATTGTAGCTGTGCCATGTTTGATCTTATGTTGCGGCTCGGGCTGAGTGCCTTTTGGCGCAGAAATGCGGCTCGAGGGACCAATTTGAAGCAGGTCTTGCAGAAATTTAAGAAGCATGATGTTGTTCTTCAGAACTTCAGTTCAGTGAAGTGGTTTGTTGAGGTCTCGGGACGCTTTTACGAAATAGACGTCGCATACAACCTTGCTTCTAAGGTGGTTTGTTAATTCCTGAAAGAAACTAAGGTCCAAGCCATATGACATGTCTAAAAGTGTTTTAAATGTCCGCAAAGTCCCATATTTCTGTACTACAGCACATATAATTTAAGTAACAGAGTGTTCTCGTTTTTTGGAATCCTTCCTTGGAAACAAAGGAATGTATTAAAATTGTTCGAATTGTGGGAGATTTTTTGGAGCACTCATTCGTTGGATGGCTATGTGAGCCTATTCTAGTGAAATTACAACACTCTCGTCATTTTAATGATCTGGCATCCTTGCCGTGGCGTGAGTTATTTTCCTGATTGAACAACGTTCTTCAATGGCTGAGAAGATGCATGCCACACTAGTTAAGTGATACCTCTCTTCGTCGTCTTTATGTCACACACCACTGCGCGGTGAGACTGCGACTTATACAATTTTAAGGACCTCGTGACATCTTGGTTAAACAAAAAATCATTTTCACTCATTTTGATGTCATTTTTTTGGACACATGGACATCGTCTATATCGTGACCTGCCGTGTCCTTGCTATTTATGAGTACCCCGATATCTGGAGTTAATGGCGACAGATACAAGTTAAATTAATTAATTCCGAATCGTTTACCTCCAGACTGCGCAAGGATAAAATAGAAGTATCCTTCGTACGTGCGTGTAAACGGGGCCCAAAAGAAATTAATGGAAAATTTGTTTATTTGTGATTATTTACATTAAGGACCACAATCGACTCCTTGACAGTGAATCATTGACTTAACTAAAGAATATTTATTGAGATAACAGGAGGTGTCAACCTCATAAATGTCAGTCACGCAACTATCATGGGACACTGACACGCTTTAAACCCTTCAAGTCAGCAGCACCTGACGGCATCATTCCTGCGGAGCTTCAAAGAACAGCGGACTGCATCTCGCCTTGGATTCTCAACATCTTCAAAGGCTTTATGAGTCTAGGTCATGTTCCCAGCTCCTGGAAAAGGGTCAAAATAGTGTTTATTCCCAAAGCGGGTGAATACTTCCATGCCAAACCGAAGGACCTCAGACCAATCAGTCTCTCCTCATTTCTCCTGAAAACCTTGTAGAAACTAATAGACCAATATATTAGGCAAGCCTTTCCAGCACACAGACCCACAGCTGCAACAAGGGAAAGTCTCTAGAGACAGCCCTCCACTTTCTGATAGGCACCATCGAGAAATCTCTCGGATTTAAAGAATACACACTTTTGACATTTCTCGACATCGAAGGTGCGTTCAACAATATCAAACCAAAAGCAATTTCACTTGCGCTTAACAACCTCGGTATCGGAGAGACCTTAGTGGCTTTCATTCACCAGCTACTCAAAGCACTATATTACAGCTAACAGCGAGTGCGAAATTTCTTGGTCTCACGATTGATAGCAAGCTAAACAGGGAACTCAACATCCAGGATAGGGACAAGAAAACCTCCTCTGCCCTTTTTTAGCTGCACAAAAGCCATTGGATGCAAATGATGCTTACAACCACGCATCGCTCACCAAACCTAACCTAAATGTGCTCGCCTTGTCTAAACCAACCGAAAGTGATTTGTGTGACGATGTAGTTTGGCGTTAACATGGATTAAAGTCGGCGTGGATGTAATTCGGTTTGACCGAGTTAATCGCCCGTGGCGTTGTGGGTATGTGCGTCGACCCCAACCTCGGCGTCGTAGGTTCGATTCCTGTTCTGTGCGACGAGAACAATTTTCATGGCCGCACCTCTTTCGAGTCACTGACAATGCTCAAAGAGTATTTCCTGTTTAGAAAAAGCTTCTCAAACTTGGCCGTTCGGAGTCGGCATTAAACTGTAGGTCCCTTCCACTCGTGAGAGAACAACAGCACGCACAACACGAGTGGTTGCTGAGAAGCTAGGTCCTGGCCCCCTACGGGCTGTAGCGCCACCCATATTATTATTTAACTTATAATAGTTAATCGCCTCAAGTTAAATCACCAATAGTCTTCATTTAGATTTGCTGCCATATCAGTGAAGGAACGCACCTTATTATATCATAGCTCAACAACTTCGTCAGCTTACTTAGTTCCTTTCCGATGATCTTCTCTCAAAGGCAAGCAATGCATGAAATATAAACAATTCATGTCACGACTGCAACTTATACTTATCTTTATAAGTTGCAATCGTGAGCACGATTTTTGGCGGAGCCATCACAAGAACTAGTGTTTAACTGACAATTCAGAGGATAGCGAAACTCTAGAGCAGCTTTCTGTAAGATTGCGCCCTCTAGACAAAACTAAGCTTGGACATTACAACTACGTCTTTTCATAAGATTTGCACCTGCCTCTATAACTTGTTTCCTCCATGAGGACTTGAATGCGAACAATACATACGTCTGATGCGCTAACTTAGAAACCTCTGAAAATTTGAAGCCAATATGGTATTTTTAAATACGCGACTTTAAGACTGATGCGCTGGCATACGTCGGCTCTTGCTTTCCTGTTTCTATGTTCAATCTTCGCGTCGAGCAACTTTCATAATTCACAGCTCCACCTATTCTGACGAAGTCCAAACAGTTTTGCTGTCTAGAATAACAAGTTCCTCAGACCTTGACGCTAGGAATTGGATAGGTGCTTGTTACATTAGGTGCCATCCTCTTTTGATAAATCAAAAGGACTACAAAAACTAGGGCCAAGTCCAATTCGGTCGCCCATAGACGTTTAGGACTTCACAGCACCCAAGTCGGGGAGACTGTCAAATGCTGTACATGGCCTTAATCAGGTATTGGCTATGTAGACTCTTACAGTTCGTGGCTTAGCCTTGTCCTACAACATCCATCATCGCAAATTAGATGAACACTGTTCTAAATCCTGTCCAGAACCTCTCGGGAGGAGTGCGTTAATGGGAGACAATGACCTTGTTAGATTTTCTATCATTGAGTGAGTGAAGGAAAGATCCCAACTATTTAAACTTTGTTTGCCAATTAGACGGGGATCCATAGCAAGGTGGTGAGATGGGTTAACTGATTTTTTTCAAACTGCATGCAAGCAACTACAAAGGTGTAGAACGTGACAGCAGTCTGTCGAGTTAAACAAATTGACGGAATTTGTCTGCCCGAAGAAAGTGTTGTGAGATACACGGCATCCTAGCTAAACCAACAAAATTGAAGACGCTAAGTGAGAACACGGACCTCAATATACAAACAAAACACATAAATTGGCTTGGGCGGCCGCTTAGGCTTGTGGCATACTCAGACGAACCTTCCTCTTCATTTTTGTATGGCGCGATCTCTGGCTAGCTGTATCCAGTTCTGACTTGGGTGCGTAACCTTAAACGCAGGCGACCTCTGTTGCGTTGCCCCTCAGGATCAGATTGGAAGACTCTTCGGGACGGAGCTAAATTCGCATGCACCTGCGACTTTGCAAAACCCCAGTTGAACACCATCAAGTGAGTCCTGGAATCGCTGATGCAGACTTTTGGGAGCGTTAGCTCTGTGGAACAGCGCTATTACCTCAGAGAGCACTTTCAGATGAATTGAGTATTCTGGCCTGAATAGTTTTGGGAAAATTTAACGTGAAGACAAATACAGTGGGCGACAATAAGTGTCACATTCATATGGTCACAAGAATATGTGGGATTATTTTACTCAACTACTTTGCAAATTCTGCGTTAAAATTACATAATTTTGATTGCGTTTCCATTTTTCTATTTTGTCCTCACGTATCACGTATAACACGAGGATAAAGCAATTCGAAGAAGGGAGAATAACGAGAATACGCAGAGACCCCAGCACGTTTCACCATCCTTAACCACACATCACTAATGTCTCGCGAGTAATTTACTGCAGTAGCCCTTTGCAGAATATCAGAGATATTGCGTGCTCCCTGCTGAGATCGAACAATCCACACCAGTCCCAGTGGTGTCGCATTGATTTCATCCCCTGTCCAAAGCACCAACTACCCACACACAATGGACATGAGTTGAGTAGTGATTAAGATGTTGATGACCCAACAATAGGCGCACAAGGGATGAACAGAGTTTGGTTTAATATTTCAATTAAAACATGAAATCCGCGTTTCTCTCATTGTGGTCTAACAATGTGAAGGGCTTCCGTCGAGTTTGTTAAGATCAGTGTGTTCCTTTGGGATGATGTACTACTCGCACTTGGTGAGGTTTATTTATTTAATCCGTGTACCCGGCAATCTCTTCTATGGTTCGAACCTCGAATACGAAGAAAATACGAAAACTGTTCAACTAATCGAATTCGAAATGATATACAGTGAACCCTAGGTTAGCGTGCTAATTGATTCCAAAATACACTCTAATGCAACGTATACAATTTTTTGAACATGTATTGGACGGAAGGAGACAATCTGAAATAGAAAAGAAGAATAGCACTGTTTTTTTTTAATGGGCACATGCATACCAGTTTTTTAAACAAGGAACTGTCTGGAGTCATTTGTTTCTCACGTCGCTTCAAAATTTGTTGAAAATTAGACACAGCGTTACTTACTTACTTACTTACTTATCAGGCAGACGAACCATGAAGGGTCTGAGCCTGAGCAATTGCTGCCTTCCATCGGTGGCGGTCCTGGGCACGCTGCTTCCAGTCATCAAGGCCAAGCTGTCTTGCATCCGCGATGACTTGGTCTTTGTACCGGAGGTTCGGTCTTCCTCTCCTTCTCGAACCAGGAGGCTCGGATTCGAAGACCCTCTTTGCTGGAGCGTTGTTGTCCATTCGCTCGATGTGGCCGAGCCAGTGTAGTCGACGGATTTTTGCCTTCCGGACTACATCCACATCCTTGTACAGCTCGTAGAGTTCGCGGTTGTGTCTTCTCCTCCATTCGCCTTCCTCGCAGACGGGACCATATATCCGACGTAGAATTTTTCTTTCGAAGGCACCAAGAATCAGCTCTGCAGCCTTACTTAATGTCCAGCTTTCGGCTCCATAAAGTAGGACAGGCAGGATAAGGGTTTTGTAGAGCATGACTTTGGTCCTTCGAGTCAGGAGTTTCGAGCCCAGTTGTTTTGACAGACCGAAGTAGCATCGGTTGCCAAGGGCGATTCTACGTCGGATCTCCACTACGATGTCATTCGTGGAGTTTACAAACTCCTTTACTACCTCGAAATTGTAGCTGTCGATTGTAACGTTTTGGCCTAGGTGGTGTGCGGCGGATCGTTGTTTGCTCGACAGCATATATTTTGTTTTGTCCTCGTTGACCTTAAGACCAGCTCGTTTCGCCTGTTCCTCAATTGCCGTGAAAGCTTCCACGATGGCACTTTGGGACCGCGCGACAATGTCGATGTCATCCGCGTATCCCAACAGCTGGACTGACTTGTAGAAGATAGTGCCTTCCGTGTTGACTTTTGCCCGCCGCACTATCTTCTCCAGTACCAGATTGAAGAAATCACACGACAGCGCATCTCCTTGCCGAAATCCGGTGCAGGTTTCGAACGGTTAAGAGGTTTTTGAACCGAACTGCACGGTGCATCGCGTATGTGTTAGCGTGGTGCGACACAACGGGGTCAGTCTTCCCGGGATCCCGAATTCGGCCATCGCTTCGAATAGCTCCTTGCGATGAATGCTGTCGTATGCGGCTTTAAAATCGATGAACAGATGGTGAGTATCGATTTGAAACTCGCTGGTCTTCTCCAGGATCTGCCTTAGTGTGAAGATTTGGTCTGTAGTCGATTTGCCGGGCCGGAAGCCGCACTGGTACGTGACGATTAGTGCGGTGCAAAACGGCTTTAGACGTTCACACAGTACGCTGGATAGGATCTTGTAGGCGACATTGAGCAGGGATATACCTCTGTAGTTCTTGCAGGAGGTAGGATCGCCTTTTTTGTGGATGGGGCATATGGAGCTGATATTCCAGTCGTCGGGCATGCTTTCATCTTCCCAAATTCGGCAAATGATTTGGTGCATGCTCCCTACCATTACATTGCCCCCAGCTTTGAAAAGCGCCGATGGTAAGCCATCTGAGCCTGCGGCTTTGTTGTTCTTCAGCCTTTTAATGGCTGTACCGACTTCTTCAAAGCTAGGTGGGAGGACTTCTTCGTCGACTGGAGTTGGGATTTCCTGGTTCCCTATCACTCTCTCCTGGTCAGGCCCGCTAAGCAGCTGTTGGTAGTGCTGCCTAAACACATCCACTATTCCCTGGGGGTCCGTAACTAGGTTACCAACGCAAGACACAGCGTTATCGTCGAATAATTCTGTTGCACGTATAGCCTCTGTCTCATTGGGGTGGTGCTTTTCAACGTATGATGACACAGACTCCCATGCTTTGAGCATTTCTCTCATTGCACTGGACGGTTGCTGTTCTTCTGCTATATGTCCTAAAGTCTGCTTCTTAACATCTTGCTGTAAAGCACATTGCAATTCCACAAGCACTGCGGTAGACTGTGCTCTGGCACAAGCTCAGCGATGTCATTGCAATCCATCTCTAGCCCAATCTTTCCAGGCAAAAATATAATTGCTTTGCTTATTGAATTCGTAGATACTGCGTCGAGTCTTTCAAAAGTGCATTCGGCAAAGCGTTCGGCCAAAGTTTTTTTCCAGGAAGATTCGAGTGTTATCTTAGTAACTCCTATCCATGCCTTTTCAATAATTTTGATCTTTCCAATTCTTTTAGAGTGAGATTGGCTTTTTCAGTCGCGGCAAGACAAGTTGTTTACTGTAGAGCTTCTTTAAGTGGCACGTGGATTCTCTAAATGACAAACAAGAAGTAGTTTTATTTTCAAGTCGCCGCTTGCATTGGTACAAAAAACAGAGTAAGGCGGTCTTTCATTGGCTTGTGGTCGGGCATTTCTTTCTCTTCTGCTGTTATGTACGTTCGCTTGGGCGTCTTTTTCTAAAAAAGACTCGTTTCGTCGAAATTAAAATTCTGCTGGGCCAAGTAACCTTCAGTAACCACAAGCTTCTTGAATTCGCCGACAAAAATCTCTGCTGCCTTAGCGTCTGAGCTTGTTGCTTCACCATATCTCATAACACTATGAACACCAGTAGGTTTCTTAAAATGTTCGAAGCCTTAAGTGCTTTGAATTCTTCTCCACTGGTTGTTGATGTTTCTAGTGACTTTTCAATAAGATTGGTGAATATTGTTTTAGCCTTCTCACAAATTTAAAATTCTGCGAAATTGTGTTACCTTGCATTTGCTTTCCGTTAATCCATATGAGAAGCAATCTTTCAACATCATCGAGAATTTGTGGTCGTTGCGAAGAACCTCTTGATAATCCCTTTGAAGCATTCACCACCTCAAGCGCGTCCTCTTATTCTTGAGGATAGTAGAAATGGTTGATTTCGATAAGTTGCACTCACGCCCTAAATCATCCAAAACCTTTTTTGTGTTTTTAAATGATCTTAAGTTTCATTTCAATAGTGATTGTGGTCCTTCTATTTTTCTCTTTATCAGAATCTTTTTTTTGAAGCCATTGGGTGTAGGATAAGGTCAACAAAGATACGGCCAAGGGAATCCCTGAAAACCCGCTGAGATGTCGGCACTATTTTATATACATTCGCCTGATGAAGTCCTCTGTTCTGTCTGTCTCAAGGTGAATTCAGGCTTCGTCGATTTTCTCAAAATTCCGTACAAATGCTTTTAAATTGCGCTTCTAGAATTAGTTTTGTGCTGGTGCTTTTTAACACTTTACTAGAGCATTCAGACTCAATAAGTAGTCCATTGTACTATCAGGCAGTAACCTACATGTGCTGGAATTCTTTGCATTTTCGAATGAATGAGCCTACATCATCAGCTCTCACCTCATCAGCCCTGAATATCACCGCAGCCTGATCTAAGCAAAGGCGGGACAGTATCAGAAGAAATGCTCTTTAGTGTCATAATTTTCTCCAGAGGTGTAGCAGACCAAGCAGATTTTGGTGCTTAGCGAAGGCTTACTAGCCTGTTGGTACGCCTGTAAGTCATAGGCAATCTTTTCTGTCAAGAGAATATAGCAATGTTCTCAAAGACTTTAGGGAGCATGGGCTTGGGCTGTCTACGCCCTGGAAGTCGTCCCGTCGTGAGGCACTGCCATTGATGGAGGCTCAGCACAGATTCAGATTCGAAAGTGCGTTCACCTCTCGTAGTCTCCCGTTTCCGTGGTCTTGCCTAGGGACCGTGATGAGTCTTAACGAGAGACTACCGATCAGAGAAGACCTGCATTCCAGATCTATCCTGCAAGTGTTGAGCAAGGCGTCACTCACAGCTATGCTCTCGCTACAGACACACATACTCTCCATCTTCCTTTGTTCTTGACACTATAGTTCATGGTCAATAAGATCGCATGGGTTTCTGCTTGCGAAACGGAGACAAATTTATGTTACGATGCATAACAGCTGTCTTGGTAAGCGAAAGTTAATACGCTTTTATGCGGTTTTCAAATCTGGTCCAGTCACCGTTTGCAGTTGTGATCAACTTAACGACACTATCACTGGATCTGTCGATCCGTGGCAGTAGTCTGGCAAAAGTCTCATAATAGATGAACATGGTCAATATATGCTCGCGTCGCTGGCAGGCCCACCTACCTTACGAGATGTGCGGTCTAATGTTGTCGCCCTCCACGAAGGTGCCAGCCTCATATGCATCATTGGTCTTGGCTTGGCGACTGCAGTTCATTTCTTGATCAGATTCGGGCTAAAGCCAGTCCCAAGTGTAGTGAAAGTCAACTTGTAGGTACGTCCAAGCTGGGTTGTCCATCGAACGAGCTTGAAGAGATCCAAATCTGTTTTAATTTTTCCACTGGCCGCTTTTCCAGTCCACCTCGTGAAATGGTAGCTATTTCAATATGTTCTGATTGTTACTTAATTACTGGCAAGAAAGGGTCAATCCAGAATTCGTCAATTGTTATGAATCTCCATAAAATTTCTTTTCATTTGCGCTTGAATTTTGTTTTTTTGTTTTGTTCCGCGGGCTTTTGATACTGCATTGGAGCACTTCAGTCTCAAAAAGTGCTCCATTGTAGTACCAGGCAACAACCTACTTTTGCTGGAATTCCTTGGTTTTCGGACGCCTACTTCATCAGCTCTCACCTCATCGGCACCGAATAACACCGCCACCTGATTCGAAAAAATGCGGCACAGTGGCAGGGGAATAGCTCTTGTCGTCATCTTTTCCACAAGCGTCGTAGAGTGTTTCACGCCTTATGCCAAGTTCATCTAGATGTTCGACAAGGGTGGAGTGACCCATTAAAACTCCGGAAAGTCGTTTTTAGCCTCTTCTGTCAAGATAAGAAGAATGTTGCAGATTTCTTAAAGGCATTAGGGAGCCTACGCTTGGTCAGCCTACATCGTGGATCAACTCCGGCTGTTTTCTCGAAAGATGTCAATGATCTAACCAATGACAGTCCCAGTGTAAGTTCAGGTCCTGCTCTGATATCTGTCTAGCTGTTGACCCGCGACTTCATTTCCTGTTATCCAGTGGTAAAGCGAGACGAGTCTGGTCTTGTTGGCTGAGGGCCAGGTTCACATCGGATTGTCGCGCCATAAGAAGAAGAAAGCGAGACAAGTCGTTCACATTCAGAGAAGACTTGAATTCTTGAACTACTGGAATTGATTAAAGGGTTGGGCGAGGCGTCAGGCACAGCTTTGCTCTCACTACACACACAAGTACTCCGTCCCTGCCGTTGGTCTTCACGATGTAGTTCGTGGTCACTTAAGATCGCTAACTAGATAAAACAGCTGGATGGCGTTGTTGGTTGGGTGCCTGTGCCTCTTGGCACCCAGTTCGAATTTGTATAAAAACAGAGTTAAAATGCTTTATCGGGTTTGCGAGTCTGGTGCGTTGGGACACTATACCTGCAGTTGGCGAACAGTGGGAGTAGTTAGACTAAGGCTAATTCAATGAGCTTACACGGGTTAAGTGTGCTCGCGATTTTGCTGTCAAGTCCATCTATTTAAATTAAGCTACCTAACGAGATGTGCAGTCCCATGTTGTCGCTCTCTACGGAGGTGCTAGCAGTAGATACATCATTGCTCTTGGAGCCGTCAGTGAATATTAAACTGCAGGCATTTCCTTGATCAGAATCGGGTTAGAGCCTGTATTGAGTGCAGGAAAAGTCAACCTACGCCCATGGTGGGTTGTCCATCAAACGAGCTTGAAGAGATGCAATTCTGTTTTAATTTTTCCACTCGAACCCGGTTGTCAAGTCCCCCTAGCCACTGTGAAATGGTAGCCATTTAATATCTGCCAGTGAAACAATGACGTGAGAAGGAAATACTCTTTTGGCCATCTTGCATCAAAGTCACTGACGAACAGACTCCGTGTCTCATCTTCATCAACACTTGCATGACAGTGACTGATGAAAAGCGTTTTGACGTTAAAACTCGCAAGTGGAGCACTGAAATGTGGGCTTCACATCACTGAAGGTGTGCAGTCCCCGCTGTCAGCTGGCAAATATTCATAAACATGTTTCAAGACCTGTTTCAAGCCCCGGCGACTTCATTAACACAGTCGAACAAGGAGCTCGAACTCTGCAGTGCCACTTGGCATGGAAGGACAAAGTAATCACTGCCTCCGCCTCGTACAACCCCCAGCTTAGTCCATCCGATTCATGTCTAAAGATAACTTCTTCTCCACCAAAGCTCCCACAATACGCTCGTCTGCACACACCATTGCCCCATGTTCACAGCCACGAGAAATCAGTTATTCCCGCTCATTTGCCTCTCGACCAGAGCGTCCCTTAATGCTCGCCTTTGATCAATGCGAGATAATTATTCCACATTATCCCGCAGGCGACACTAATTTGATCATTTCCACTAAACTGGCATCACACAGACGGCGCACAGTCCATCTGCCACCCATCCTGTGCTAATGCGCCCGACTTTATTTATGTCCTCGGAATTATCTCATTGCACATGTGAGTTGATTAAAACACAACACCCAGCAACAACAACAAGAAAAAAAGCATACATCCTAGAGAAACAAAGTCAACGTGAACGAAGGAGCACAGACACAATGTTACGTCCTTACGTGCAGAAAATTACCAAATGGCTTGTGAAATGTCATACTCTCACTCAAGCGTTTCATCTGCTCCACCCGGTCCACCCACACAGCTTCGCCAACTGTACACTTGCTTAAGCAGCTCGGTTAAAAATAGAAAATCCTTTCTGGCGTATCATGGCATACTGAGGGGGAAAGAGACAGTCTCCCCCGCTCCCCACCCATCACACGCCAAGGACGAGACAACCGAATGTTGAATAGGGTGCTGTGGCAGTGTGCCGACCCCTCCTTGAGATGGTTGAGATAAGTCTGCACGCTCTGGCTGGTGTTCTAATCTTCTTAAATACCGTTAGATACTTCATTATTTTCACTAAATATAAATTAAATACACACACACACACACGGACACACAGGGGAGACAGAGCCAGGATGCTGGTGCTGATGATGATGACGACTACAGGCAGACGACACAAATGACAAAACAACGACGAAGATGCATGCACCGAGTCATACATCGTCCTTAAAAGAGTTTATTCACTACATCCTTCCACAGCGCCCTCGCCGCGCACCCACATTCAACTGAAACAATCGCCCCACCCCCGCAACCAGGGAATGTGTAACGACGGATCGCTCCGAACGTGTTTACTACACGGATTCCGTGTCACTGCTCCTGCAAAACAAGAGCAAACACACACACACAGACAGACCCGCGCACACGGCCCCAGGACGAGACAAAAACAAGTGAGAAACGAAACAACACCCGACCGGCAAGAGCAACAACAAAAAAGGACACACAGCAAGGAACGGCAACTTGTCGGGATTTCAGGATTTGTTTCATATTTTATGTGCACCCTGTGAGGTGGCGGGGCCGCGGCCGGGCGCCTGCCTGGGTGCACGGGGCGACCGTGCTCGGTGACATTTATATTCCAGATGTGAATGCGGAGTGTTCATGTGTGGCCGCCATCGCCAACCACTTCGCAGCTGTTTGTGTTGCTGTGTGGGTGTGATTTAATGCGACAGGATATACAATATGCTTTTACTTTTAACAAACGAACGCAAAAAGAAGAGAACAAGCTGAGGAAACAGGACACAACTTATTAAAGTTCTGTGTGCCGCTGTTGGCGCTCTGTTGCTGGTGTGTTGTTCGTGCTAAGGGCGCTGTGGGCGTCTCAGCGGTGGCGCGTGATAATGCGTCAACTGGAATTATTATGGCGCGAGGGTGTGTAACCCTCCCCCACCATCGCCACCATCGCCACCATCAGAAGTCAGATGATAACGTCACATTACTGCACGTGCTTTTGTCTGAAAGGATACCCTGAATAATGATGATGAGATTTACGAGTGGAGATACAACATTTGGCAGCTGGCTGGTGGCTGGTGGCTGGGTGGTGGAGGCGAAGGCGACCAGAGAGGGTTAATGAAAATGCTTACTCGACTAGGAGTAAGTGATGGGAGAGTGGGGGCGGTTTATTGTTGCTTGACTGGCATCCTTTCTAAGGATCACATACAATTTGGATTACTTCAGAAGGGGAATTAACATTTCTCTGCGGATGAAGGGAGTGAGTGTCCTGCTTAACAAGGCTCGACCTACATCAAGTAAGGATCAGTGGGAACGAAACGAATTCAGCTGAGTGGCGCCTAGATGTATGCAACAACCGCAACTGCCTCTAGATGACACCACTGTCCATATAATGGGATTAGGTCTCCACTAGGAATTCTATTTGTTGTGTGGTTTGGACGGGATAAAGTGGGTTTTCCCATTCGGTGGTGCCACTCAATCCTTTGATGGCACAGATGTGACAATGTAATCTGCATTGAATACAAATTGTATTCGATTGTTAAGACTGATTCAGACTGGATTCATTTGGGAGGCTCAACGCTTCGTTTATGACTTTATTGTCGGCTACAAGGACGATTGTTAAAAACGACGGAAGACGACGCTTAGCTTGCCCCTCTAACTACACTCCTTTTAGTGTCATCTTATGCACTAACTGAGTCTTAATCTTCAGGAATCTGAAAGAAATGTGAAGCCACAGTACTAAGCTCCTTTGTGAAGCACCACCAAACCAGAGTTGGTTGTTCTCTTCTTTTTACTCGACTGACTTTATGCAGAGATCTGGGGTCTTCTTCTTCTTCATTGTGTGGCGCTACAGTCCGGGGTGGACCTGGGCCTCAACCAACATGCCTCTCCAACTAGCGCGTTCCCTGGCTAGCTGTCTCCAGTTTCGCACACCAAGTTGGTTGAGGTCCTTCTCCACTTGGGTGCGCCACCTTAAACGCGGGCGTCCTCTGTTGCGTTGCCCGACAGGTTCGGATTCGAAGATTCTTCGGGCCGGAGCTGTGGTGTCCATACGCTCTACATGACCTAGCCACCGTAGGCGTTGGATCCGTAGACGCATAACTAGGCTCATGTCGCTGTACAGCCCGTACAGTTCGTGATTGAATCTTCTCCTCCAGAACCCGTCAACACAAACAGGACCAAAGAGGATCTGGGATCTGGGGTCAATACAACTTATTCCACCAATATTTGCTAAGCGGAACTCAATCGGCTAACGCCAGATGCATGGTAAAGCTTTAAAGGTTCCAACGTGATCATCATGGGATACATTTTGGCTTCGTAGCCATAAACGCGCCGCAATTGAGGAACAGGCGAAACGATCTGGTCTATAGACGTTACAATTTCGTGGTAGTAAAGGAGTTTGTCTACCTCGGGACAAACATAAACTCCACAAATGACATCGTAGTGGAGATCCGACGTAGAATCGCCCTTGGCAACTGATGCTACTTCGGTTTGTCAAAACAACTGGGCTTGAAACTCCTGGCTCGAAGGACCAAAGTCATGCCGAAAGTCAGTGCCATGGAGCCTAAAGCTGGACACTAAGCAAGACTTCAGAACTGATTCTTGGTGCCTGCGAAAGAAAAATTCTACATCGGATATATGGTCCCGTCTGCGAGGAAGGCGACTGGAGGAGAAGACACAACCGCGAACTCTACCAGCTGTACCAGGACGTGAATGTAGTCCGCAAGGCCAAAATCCGTCGAATACACTGGGTTGGCCAAATCGAGCGAATGGACAACAACGCTCCAGCAAACAGGGTCTTCGAATCCGAGCCTTCTGGTTCGTGAAGGAGCGGAAGACCATCACTCCGGTACAGGGGCCAAGTCATCGCGGATGTAGGACAGCTTGGCCTTGACCACTGAAAGCAGCGTGCCCAGGACCGTCACCGATAGATCAAAAGCAATTGCTCAGGCATGGGTCTTCTGCCTGATAAGTAAGTAAATACCCCATAAACGCGAAGCTGGTGAAAGGCTTCGGTGATATCGCCAACTACTTAGGACAGTTGTGACAAACCAATCTATTCACTTCATTTTTTTTTTTTTTTTTTTATAATTTGCGCATGCTCAAGGGGTTATTAATACCCTTAGTTGTCCGGGGTCAAGACACAGCACGGGCCGAAGGTATAGAGGGAGAGAGAGAGAGGAGGTACCTGTGCACATTGGTCTTAAACATCTGCGGGTTGTAATCTATTGGAAATATTGAGCTGGGAAGAGCATTCCATATTCGTGTAGTGCGGCTAAAAAACGAGTCTCTAAAATTCACTGTGCGCCCGAAAGCAGGCTTAAGGGTAAACTGATGTGCATTCCTGGCGAGACGTGTATTGCGGGTGTATTCAAGGAGAGGAGGAATGCAGTTGGCTAGCTCACTTGAGCATCGTTTGTTAAAATAACGATAAAACACGGACAAAGAAGACACGGTTCGTCGATGTTCAAGCGAGTCTAATGAACGCGCAATATCATTGTCTCCTCTAAGTTTTATCGCTCGCTTTTGGATTCTATCTCGTAGGCGCAAGGTGGTCTTGGGGGCACCAGACCAGATATGAGCGTTATACTCAAGCTTAGGGCGAATATACGCCTTATAGATTAAAGCCAAATCAGAGGGGGTGAAGTATTTCTTGCATCGATTAAGGAAACCTAAACATTTCGCAGCATTTTTGGCGACCTCGAATATGTGATCGTTCCAACTAAGCGTTGTGTTGATGTACATACCGAGGATGGAAAGTTTTCCGGTTTCGTCGATACAAGCGCCATTCATGGATAATGGCTGATTATCAGGGGTTCGCTTTAGAGACAGCAGACAGCATTGAGTTTTGAATTCCACTCTGTTGTTCTTACCCCAGTTAATTATGCTGTCCAGATCGGAATTCAATGTGCTTGACATACTTCATGGCTATGAGTGGCTGAAAAAAATATTTCGCACTACATTCGCCTGCATTCGTATAGAAAAGGAAGCAAGACAACTCGGGAATTGATCCCACAGAGGCCAGATAAGTGCGGTTACTTTGAGCTATCAGTAACTAGCCACTAGCACCTTACCACTAGTTGCTAGACACTACTGGACAATTAAATATTTCAAGTACACTACAAAACTTCTTGGTTTACGGTTCACGGACGTATACCCTTATTTCAACACACACATTTTCGTGATTTACATTTTTGGCACAACGTCACAACAAAACAGCCAAGAGTAGTCATCATGTTGGGGTGAATTCGTTGTCATGTCAAAAACGTGTCTTTCTTTCAATCAGTAACTGAACACAAGAATTTTGAATAAACTCAAGACGTATTATCGACCGAAACAAGCATTTTTAGTACTTGTCTATGGACTTAAAATTACGACGGAAAGCAGTTGTGTTAGACTTAAGCCATTGTTTTATTCGCCTTGCTCTTGTGCGGCAGTTGTCTATTGTGACACATCAGATAGGTGTGCAAGAGTAGATATGTTTCATCATTGGTATTCAAAGTTTATATTGAGACCAAAACCTACGCAGCGCCAGCGAGTGGGAAGAACTCGGCCGGGACACTCCACAGGCGCAGTTTGTTGAGTGCCTGCCCTCGGTTAATCGGATCCCCAGTTTGAATTTATCTTCTTTTCAAATCTGGTCCTTATTTACCGTTGGAATCAAATAAATGCCACGCTATCACTGAAGTTGTCGATCAGTGGTGCTTGTCTGACTGTGGGTATCACAATGGGCCAATAATGGTCTAAGTGTGCTGGCAGTTTCGTTGGCACCCCAATGAACTAATCTAACACCCACATGCTTCACAAAGTTTTCGAAAATATTTTTTTTAACCAACATTCCTATCAGATCTAACTGGGAGCCTGAACGTTCAATTGCCATTCCGAATACGAAATCAGTGTAGCATTTTCTAGGCAAGAACTATATCGATTAAGGAAGCTCTGCTCCGACAAAAAAACAATGTAATAACCAGCAGGGTACATCGTCATCTGTTCTAAAAGCTAGGCAGCCCCAAGATTTCCCTGAACTGCCGCCTGTTTCAACGAGATGGCCAACTATTTTTGCATCCAACCTAAGTGGGTATATAATACTGCAGAGAATTGTGAATCAAACGAACTCTCTGGATAGGGAAGTAGTTCCGTACTCTCTCCGGACGAGGACAACCCATCGATGCCTATCGGTACTGATAGGCATCTTCTAATGACAGACACAAATTCTAGATGGACAACAGACAATACGTGCCTCACAAAACACAAAACAGATCTGGTCTACGATCGGTCCTTAACGATCACCCAGCCTGATCAGATTGAGGAGGCTTAACCTCAGAACAGTGGTATACACGCCTCCTCTAGTCAACTGCTCCGCTTTATCAGAAATGCTTATTGGACTCGGCTTTAAGCTCCACCCCACCTATACACAACGGGCCTACTCTGGCCTAAATATTACTTTTGCTACCATCAGGCCGCTACCCCAACCTTGCGTTAACTTGCACTGTATGTAATGGTCAGCTTAGTTTCATCGTTTGTGGCAGGTTGTGACAAAAAAAAAAAACCTAAGCCTCAGTCTTGGGTCGGGTGCCTCTTCTCTTAAAGTTTGATTTGAATGAAGAATTATTGGCAGCCCATGAGGTCAACTAAAACATTCGTATACAAATTATTTTGCTGCCAAACAATGGCACTGTGACAAAACGATCCCTAAGGTGATTGGAAGACATTGGGTCTGCATTCCGATTTACGAGGCTCGGTTATTTGACATAAACCGGAGCAACAGCATGGAGTTGTTCTTGCAACTGACACATGTTGGGTCTAGGAACATTGTCCTTTCTAACAAGACTTCCTTAGCACTTAAACTGGGCTGTGTTGATGTTTTTAGAACACCGCGTGCTGAATTCTAGGCAATGCCCTTCTCAAGGGTTTTAGGCAAGGCGACACGCTGTCATGTGACTTCTTTAACATCATACTTGAGAAGATCGTGCGAAACTCAAACGTCAACACCCGAGGCACGATCTTCCAAAAGTCCGTTCAACTGCTTGCATACGCGGACGACATTGACGTGATTGGACGAACACAGCGAGCCGTCAATGAGGCGTTTGCTGGCATTGAAGCGGAAGCGGCTAAAATGGGTCTAGCGGTAAACCAGGGCAAAACAAAGTACATGCTGTCATCACGAAAGGACGCACAACACCGACGTCTCGCACAGAGCGTCATATTGGGCAGCAGAAACTTTGAGGTAGTCAAGGACTTCGTCTACCTAGGCTCCGGAGTAAATAGGGACAACAAGACCAGTACCGAGATCAAGCGCAGAATTACTCTTGCCAATCGCTGTTTCTTTGGGCTCAAGAGGCAATTGAGTAACAGAGCCATCTCTCGAAACACCAAATTGAGCTTGTATAAAACCCTGATCATCCCAGTCCTGCTCTATGGCGCAGAGACATGGACGCTATTGAAAGCGGATGAAGAAGCTCTTGGTTGTTTTGAGAGAAAAGTTCTGCGTACGATCTTTGGTCCTGTTTGCGTTGATGGCGTTTGGAGGAGAAGGTTCAACCACGAACTATACGGGCTGTACAGCGGCATGCACCTAGTTAAGCGTCTTCGGATCCAACGCTTAAGATGGCTAGGTCATGTAGAGCGGATGGACACCACAGCTCCGGCCCGAAGAGTCTTCGACACCGAGCCATTGGGACAGCGCAACAGCGGACGTCCTCGCACTAGATGGCGCACACAAGTGGAAAAGGACCTCAACCAACTTGGTGTGCGCAACTGGAGGCAGCTGGCGAAAGATCGTGCTGGCTGGAGAGGCATGTTGGTTGAGGCCCAGGTCCACCCCGGACTGTAGCGCCAATCGAAGAAGAAGATGCCCTTCTCAAATAACTTCGAATTCATCCTGACACAACTAGAAAGCCTTAAACTACTAATGTGCACTGAAAACAGATTCAATTGCGTATGACAAGCATATGACTTTACGCTTGCGTCCCATCAACCTGTGCGTCAGAAATGCCTTCAAAATGTGCCGTAGAAACTTGTTGAAGCATGTAGACTTGGCTTAGTCTCCAGTGACTCATGAAGGAACTGCGATGAGTTATGAGGTGAAGAAACTCTGGTTCACTTTGACAAGAGCTTTATGGCGTCACTTCTTCGGGCATCTAAGCCACGTAGCTGTCAATTGGTCTCCGTACATACGGAGTTCAGAAAAGTCTTGCACTAGTTCTTAACCAACTCACACCAAGTCGCTCTTCGAGATACCCAGCCACCACCCTTAACCTCACCCAAGCCCCCATACCGACGCATCTAGTAGTCCCCCATCATCTGCCAAACTGTCCCTCCTTGACTAACTGTCCAACTCCCGTCCATCATTCAATCGTCCCTAAAAAACCCCATCATCCATCTGGGAACACTCGAATACCATATCGCCTTCAATCTGCATCAGGGGACACAGCAAGCAAATCGGATCTCCCCTCGGTTAAGTGAAAGAAGCTCTCACGCCATAAGTCACAATCAGAGCTCATAAGCGGATCGAAATTAGTTGCGAAACGATGTCACAATCCCCAGCATCGCACCCAGAAGCCATCGCTTCCATTGTTTGCACATCCAGTATCATCTGCTTGCAGCCACTTCAAGCTCAGCCACTTGGAAAACTGTGCCAAGAGAGCAAATGCATGTGCACTTCCATCGCCCCCACGACCCCCATCGCAAGTAACGACTTGTTATCCTGCATACGATTTACACTGCCAACAACGACCCCCGGGGAGAGTGCAAAGCGCCCGACAACAACAGCAAACTGCAATCATTTTCCCACCGAAAGTGGTTTACCCAACACTTCCTCCCCCCTCCCGATGTAACACACAAAACCTCCTTAAAGGATTTCCATCAACACCACCTCCACTCTCGGCGGGGAAATCCCACTTTCCGATCCACTCTCGCCGCCCCGCCTCGAGAGAAGGGATGTTAATGCATTCGGAAAATATGTTCTCTCCTCGAGAGACCGGGAGAAACAACAGCTCCGGCGAAAAAGGCGCTTTAATCCGACGAAAGGATGCCGCTTTTCGGGTCACTGCGAGGTGTCGTCCGCCCGGCATATCAATGCTCGGCACAGCCTGTGCATTGTTTCCGGGTGTTTTGCATCCGCAGGCGGGGGCGACGCCAATTGTCAACAGGTCCGAAGTTCGCCGCCGCTCACGGGCGAAAAAAGTTTATAAATAAATTTCGTTAGCCTCGCAAACTTTTCGTCTGTTCCGGGGGAAAAGTTTTAAATGTCCTCTCGATAGTTTGCCAGGCGGGCGGTGACTCACGTCCCGGACTGTGGACTGATCTCGTTGTTTTGCACAATGTCACACATTTCGCTTGGACGCGTCTTTGTTTCAGCAGGGCAGCGCCTTGGTCCTTTTTTCCTTAATTTTTGTTGCTTTAAATGGAAATTTACGGCCGAGTTTCCGCCGTTTCGGGGACGGGACGACGTTCGTGCCTGAAATTATGCAAACATTTTGCCATTTGTTTGGTCGTATCCGCTGCCGTGGGACTCTGGCGCGGCGACCACTTGCCCGCTGATGCCTTAATTAACCGCAAGCGCTCGCGTTTCGCCGCGGGGTGAGGTGAGTTCGGTTTGGTTTCGTTCTTGCTTGGCGTGCTTGATTGGGCCGCCTATAAATATGCAAATGAGAAGGGATCCGTTCTCAGGCTGGGATTGTTTTGATTTCCACTTCCCGCGGCGGACATTGTCAGGTGTGATAAAATTACGTATGCAATTGCTGGGTATTATTGGCGAGGGTCTTTAAGGCAAGAAAAGGGGTTCTTTAATTGGGAAGGTGGGGAAAGAATGGGAGGAGGACTTTCAATTAAGGAACTTAAATTCTTTGGCGACGTGGAACAAATGTAAAATGTTTCGAATGGAATTATGAGTTTTACTTTTGGCGGGTGTTTGGGGCTTGGCATTAGGGGAGGGAGTTAGAATTTGAAAGAAAAAAATATGTAGGGTTTTGGGAGATGTTTCAGATCGTGGCATTTGTCATCGAAATAAGTACAAGAACACACGGTAGAAGGTCCTTCGATCTATAGCATTTTATTGTTCAACAGGATCATTAGAAGACCCATCACGTATTGCGGTCAGTTGCATTTAGAGGGCAGCCATGGTCAACGCTTTCCTTTTGAAGCTACATCTGGACATCATTCCCTACTGGAGAAGCTGTACTGAACCTTAACTGTGCACATTGACAGTCCCAGTTTTTTTTCAGAAATCCCTTGAGTTTAAGGATCGCAGAGTATAAAATTACTTTGATATAAGTCGTTTTGTCTTGAACTGTCTATTAAATCATGTTTTATATGTCAATTTGAGTTGAAAAACCAATTTTCACTATTTTCGTTTTAGAAACATGTGTATGCTTCTTTTCACCACGACTACGCTGTGAGGTGTTCGTAAGAAAGGTCCCATTTTTAGTCACTTTTTCGAGGATTTGTAATCCCCTACACCAAGCATTCGACACAAACTTATTCAGTTGGTGAGTGATCAATTTGCGGCTGAAGACAAATCGGATTCTTCTCCGGGTACTCTAAGGCCCACTCGTCGAAAATTAGAGTTTGCCGAAGGTCATTGAAATGCCGAGTTGTCAAAGAGGCGTTTCTTCATCTTCTTATGGCGCTACAGTTCGGGATGAACCTGGGCCTCAGCCACCGAGCCTCTCCAGCTGGCACGATCCTTAGCCAGCTGCTTCCAATTTCGCACTCCAAGTTTGTTGAGGTCCTTCTCCACTTGAGTGCGCCATCGGCTTCGTGGTAGTCCTCTACTCCGTTGTCCCAGTGGTTCGGAGTCGGAGATTCTTCGGTCTGGAGCAGTGTTGTTCATGCACTTTAATGCGTAGAATCCGTAGGCGCCTGACTAGACTCATGTCGCTGTACAGCCCGTACAGTTCGTGGTTGAATCTTCTTCTCCACGAATCTTCAACGCAAACAGAGCCAAAGATTGAACGCAGAATTTATCTCTCGAAGGGACCAAGTGCGTCTTCATCCGCTCTTGAGATAGTCCAGGCTTCCGCGCCATAGAGCCGGACAGGGATGATCAAGGTCTTATATAATGTGAGCTTGGTCCTTCGAGAGAGGCCTCTATCTGCACCAGTCATTTGCTGATTGACTAAGGGCCTCTCCACAGGAAGTACGCACTGATAAGGTCTACCTTGTTGTGTCTGAACTTGTTCTAGTCAGAAGCGGTGGAACATCGTCGGTTGAAGAAGCCACTACCACCAAACCGTTTTAGTGCAGCCGAGTGCACTGTCCACTTCCTTTAAGTTAAAGCCAACTCCGTCAGCACTATATAAACAGGGAAGGTGACAGACAAAGTCGTATCAACTTTGCCTTCACTGGAATTCCACCCGGGGTTCCCTCTGGCCGCAGCTCACATAGATCGAGTTCGGCTCACTGTGCTCTTGCTAGGGAATATTATACATCAGGGAGACATACTTTAGTCTTAAGTCAGAAAAACACATGAATGTAAGAAATTGTTTCAATTCATCAGCTTCAAAGGCCTCCTAGGTCTTTCTTGGGAACTGCCGGCTGGGCAGATGTTGGATACACTCTTCATCTCTGCAGTTACAGTGGCAAAGACTTCTACCAGCATGCACACATTCCAGCGATTAAAACCGATCGGTGATGTTGAATGCTTTTCACTCAGTGTAGGTCGTAGATCGGCTCTCACCGTTGCTCCAATGCTCAGACCAAGACATCGAGTTCTGGCTCTGTGCAGGGCTTCGTCTTCTTGGTTACTTCCTTATGGGAATAAGCGGCTTACGCGGACTATATTGAGATGATTGGTCGAACACAGCTGGCATTGAAGCTGTAGCGGCTAAAGTGGGCTAGCGGTAAACCAGGGCAGATAAAGCACATGCTTTCATCACGAAACATCGACGTCTCGGATAGAGCGTCACAATGGGCAGCAAAAACTTTGAGGAAGTCAATTACTTCGTCTACCTCGGCTCTGGAGTAAATAGGGACAATAACACCAGTACCGAGATCAAGCGCAGAATTACTCTTGCCATTCGCTGCTTCCGTGGGCTCAAGAGGCAATTGAGTAACAGAGCCATCTCTCGAAACACCAAATTGACCTTGTATAAAACCCTGATCATCCCAGTCCTACTCTATGGCGCAGAGACATGGACGCTATTGAAAGCGGATGAAGAAGCTCTTGGTTGTTTTGAGAGAAAAGTTCTGCGTACGATGTTTGGTCCTGTTTGCGTTGATGGCGTCTGAAGGAGAAGATTCAAACACGAACTGTACTGGGATATACAGCGGCATGTACTTATTTCACTGTCTTCGAATGTAACCCTAAGAAGAGTAGGTGATGTAGAGCGGGTGGACACCACAGCTCCGGTCCGAAGAGTCTTCGATTCCGAACGAGATGCCGCACACAAGTGGAAAATGACTTCAACCAACTTGGTGTGCGCAGGTAAAGGCAGCTGGTGAGAGGTCGTGCTGGCTGGAGAGGCTTGTTGGAGGTCCAGCCGTTATAACCACTTGGTCATCAGAAAAACTGGTGATGTGGTCTGGTTTCTTAACGCGAGTGCTTCACCATGTATCGCTGTCACTCGGGCTTGAAATGCGCTGCTCAGTCGTTCCTGAGTGCACTCATGCTACTACCGCTTGTTCCTCCTTGTGTTGTATGGCTCTCTCAAGCAACGCACCAATGCCAAACGACTTTTATCACCTGAACAAAATAAGGCACACCAACAGAAAATTGTAGGCATTGCGGACATTCAAGGAAGTCTATGGTGCAAATACTTGTTGAGTGTCCAAATCTGCCTTTAAGCAGATACAACATAAAAGAAGAGAACTACACGATCTAAACAGGAGTATACCATTAGGACATTCCATCAGGACACTAGAAAGCTTATCAAGTTTCTTAAGGTAGCTCCAATCCTTCATCAAGAAAGGGGACACAATGGACCTATCGTGGCCGTAGGAGGATTTTCACAAAGCTGGCGAGATGAATGGAAATTACAGGGAATGAGTAAAGGACCCTTAATTTGCCTGTGCTACGGTCTGCGATGCAGCTGACGTAAAGTGATGCTGCCCACAACACTCGTGTCCATCATTCCATCGAATTGGCAATTCAAAAATGTCAGCCTCTCAATAACAACTCCGGGCTTAAAGCAGGCGTACGAACATAAATTCATTTCTCTCAGCATCACTACTCAGACTTTGGAGTCCGCTTCTGCATACGCATGACATTTTAAGCCGCTTTTTGTCGAATTCGTTTGAACGGACCATTTGTGCGAGCAACCCCCCACCTGCTTCGAAGCAGCTCATAAATATTCATTCAACCAGACCGTCACTTAAGGATGTCCTTCTCGTCTTCTCCGCACTTCACGATTACATTAAAAAAGAAAAATAATCTGAAGAATCAATACCCTCAGAAGTCATCCCCCCGACACTGGTACTCCTTCTCAAAGTGCGCCACTAAGACCACCACGTCCCGTGCAAATTGTGACAAGACACACAAAATTCAAGCACACCCCAAAGTCTGTGAACCTCAATTTACGTGAATTGCACACCCTCCCTCCATCATCTGGACGGACTTAAACCATTCACCAGGGGTAACGTTCCACCTCCAGCCATCCCCGTGTCACAGATTAATTCCCTTTTATCCTCTCTTTCGTGGTTTATTATGAAAAAAAAGAACACAGTCTCAATATATTTCAAATTTAAAGCACCCACCCCCCCACTCGGCCTTTAGCTCGTCCAAATTAAGTCGACTCAAAAGGAGGCAAACAACACATCTTCAGTCCTCTGCCAACATGGGCCAGCATGGCGAACCTGTCGATACCTATTACCACACGCTCTGGCGGATTTATCCTTCTGTCCACTGCTCAACAACCCCGACCAGGGGGAGACTGAAAGACATCCAATCATCCAGTGCCGTGGGCTTAGCCATTCACGTTCACCTTAAAAACGGTTCGCTTAGTGACGGACAGGCCACCACCACCTGCAAGTGGCTTATCCTTGCCACGGCGCGTACGGCTGTGTGTTTACAATTTTGCTTTCTTCCCTGCCTCGTGTTTACCTTTCGTTGCCTTGGTCTGCTGTAAGTGATTATCATCTGCACGGGTCGTGCTTGCTTTATGGTTTGCTTTGGCAACCTCTTACAAAACCGTCCTCCACCGAGTGCGAGTAAACACGGCCAGATTTGAAAGGATCCACTAAAGTGTTAGTAAGTGGTGTCTCTCTGTCTCCCTCCGCTGTGGCCACCCCGACGAGATGATGGCAAACGATGACGAATATGAACGCCTGAACGACGCTTAATGAACCCCCAAGCGAGGCGGAGGACACCGCAGCAGTTCCATCATCCGGCCGACGATGAGTTTTGATTAAAATTTCATTACCGCTGCGCGCCAGTAAAACTTTGCCGTCGACTGAGGGAGTCGAGGAGCTGAGGAGCCGCGGAGACGAACACGATGAGCTCGACGAGCACTTTTTCGGCGAAAGAACATCCGCAGCGGCAGACAGTGCCGGTGTCTGGGTGGTGGTCCTGGGACGACGCCACCCGATTAGACAACAAGGACACCAGCCACCCGGCAGACAATGACTCGGTTTGTCTATGCAAATTGAATCAACGAATTTTCAAGGATAATTTCAGATGAAATCGAATCCTGCCGACGGCATCTCCTCCCAAGTGAAAGTGCGCCCTCGGAGGCGATCAATCACCCACTGCCAGGTAACCTAATTCAATTAACCCACAGAGCCGGTGGACTTACGTTCGGCAACCCCGCCCGAGAGTCAATGTTTCCCTTGCCTCACATCAATCTGCCGGCGAAATAGATTCGTGCACTATCCCGGGCTGAAAGCAATAACAGCAAATGGCAAGGCACCCCCATCCTGGCTGGGATCCCGTTGTTTTATTGACACAAAGTCTGTCATATCCCTTTGGTTTTATTGGATTTTATTTGTTGTGTGCCACTGTCACTGCCACGGGCGGAGGGTGATGGTGGCGATGGTGATGGCTCGAAATTGATTCCTCGGTCGCCCCCGAATCGGTTCACTCTGAAAGCACCAATCCCGTATCAATCCCGGTGGCTGGCTGAAAATTAAATTTAAAATCGCAAATTGCAGGAGCGAATTTGATTTCAATGCAAATTCAGTTACCCCGTCGCCGGCGAAGGCGGCAGCGCGAGCGGTCTGGATTGCGGGATGATTTCATTAACTTTGAGCACTACTAGTCCTGATGAACACTTCGAAATAGAGTTTCGAATTGATGGGTGCGATGAGAACGTGAGCGGAAATGTGCGGTGAATTTGGCAAGGGCTTTGTGTAGTTTGTGCAGCGGATTAAGGCGGGGATTTCTGGATTGTTTATGCGATGACTGATGTCTGGGGTGAGAACAATGGCGGCTGAAATTGGGGTGTGGATCGTGAATTCGATTTGCCAGATTGGTGGCTGGTTCAATGATGTTCAAGGAATCACTTCAAGATCGCACTTAAAAGCTCAATTGAGGGCCTGTGGGTGAGGAAAATTTGATCATTGTTCTCAACTGACTTCACGAATTAAGGAAGCCCGAGGTTTTGATTACTTTCTTGTCACTTCTAACCTAGCTCTGTCCTACTCTATGGCCCGTCTTGGATCTTCACAGACAAACACCATGTTATAGACCACTGAAGTCTTCATATCACCACTTCTGGAGATAAATTGAGGCAGCATGTGACTTGCCTAAGCTGGCAGTGTGTGAATTTAGCAGCTGAAGGCCGTTTTAAAGAGACTTCTTTAATGCACTTGTACACTCAATTCTACGAACCGTAAAAACTGTCTATGGTAGAAGTTCTTGATGTTCTGAGAAGTGCAACCTGGCTTTAGATCATCACTTAGAAACCATGTTCAACTCGGGTACTTTCGTACAGTTTTGTGAGAAAACGTGGATACAACAGAAAAATGCGCTTTTACAACAACCAAGACGAATGGGCTTTTTCTGCTGACACATACCTGTTCTCAGATTAAAGACGGAAGACTAGCCTAAAAAGCCACTAACGGAAAAAGTGAACACCGTCTGAGTTGCATGACGCGTAGACAAATTAGCAAGAACTGATGTTTGTTTATATGCCGAGGGGAACTTGTCTGTATACCAGACACGGATGAAAGAGAAACAGATATAGGCAAAGGGAGATGTTTGCTAACATCGAGCAGATTCAAGCATTCCCGAAAGTGAGATCCTGGTTAAGATTGTGACACCTGCTGCCATCGACGAGTTAAGACAGTCAAGCAACTACAAGGTGGCTTGTACATCGGCAGGTGCCTTGTACGCGACTTGTTTTAGATACTCCGCTCAAAATATTCAAAAGTGATAAAGAAAACTCCCAGGAATAGGTCTGACCGACATTCCTTTGTTCATCGCTTTAATCGCTTAATTCTAGGCCGTAAAATGAAATAATGAAACTTGCGATGGTCTAGTGCTGGAGGCAGGATTTCCAACACTGGATTATAAGAAAATAAAGTCAAACACCTCAACCCTTCGCTGTGCAGAAAAATAATCTAGTTCTTCGTTGCTCCAAGAGATAATTACGCTTTTTAGTCCTCAGGTATACTAACATTAATTTTTCAATTTTTAAACACTTTTTTTTAATTTTATTTAGAAAGTCTATTAACGCTTGTACCAAACGGCTCTAACGCTTCTGCTTAAAGTTTAGCGTCAGTAGCACGCGTTGATCTTCCCAATTCTGTTCTACAACTGTTTGGTTCGGCGATGTTTGTTTTCAAAAATGTTTCTTGTTTGTTACCGGCGTGCTTTACGAAGCAGTTTACAAAAATTAAAAAAAAACCTTTTTCAGACAATTCTGAACAATGTTGCCAAGGTTTTTCCATTTTAAATTCCTTTTTATTCCATTATTCATGATAAACTTACATACTAGACAAAAATGCGTGCCAGTAAGTTGGCACTAGGCGGGCACTCTAAGCTAAACTTAAACTTAAGCTATGTCTTTCGACTTAAACTAACATTTAGTTTGCTTTATAAATTCATAATAACAGTATGACTAAAGATTAAGAAAAACTTTAAAAAATCTTAATAACTGAACGGCTTTTAGTTTCCAAGGATATCAGTGCTCTATCTCTTATCATTTAAAAGTCCATAAAGAACAAAAATGAATTGATTTTTTATTTATAGAGAGACGATAGTCTCTACCGCACAGCAATAACTTGAAGTTTGTTCAGTTAAAGATCGGTTGGCAAGGCAGTCATTTGTAAGGTTCCGTGATTCAACTCCATACACAGTCTTGTTATACTTCGCGAACGTGATTCACAATGATTCTTCACAGGTTCCAAACCATAGAGTCGTCACTTGGCTATGGTATCATCCGCTGAATATCATCTATCGTGGCGTTTATTCTTCCGTATACTTTTAGGAGCTGTGTTTATGGTTGTGAATTCGAAAGTAGGTTGATTTGTAATTAGTTCGAACTGTGGTTGATGGCGAAACTGATATTGGTTTATGTATATTTTTCTTCACACCACTATATGAAGTATACTTAACCAGAGAACCACGTCAAGGATGCATTCATCGACTGCAAATAGTGCTCTGAGCCTGACGACCTGCTGCTCAAAGAAGCGGCCAATCTTTAAATGCAGTTGCATCGGAAGCTACTCGTACCCTGAAGCAAAGAAAATACATTCCAACCATATGATCACAACCAGTCTACTCAAATTTGTCCGTGTAACCAAGGGAATAACCCATATACCAAGTGTGAATCAATCAAAAAGGAGTATAATATCGACTCCTTGAGTTAAAAAGCGGAGTTCTCTACGTCACTGTGACTCGGATGACACAACCGTCTGAGCACAGTGATCAACTACTAAAATCTTCAAGTATGTCTAATGTCTACCTCAGGGAACCCGTGAAATCCACTAACGACATCCTAGTGGACATCCGTCATAAAACTGCCCTTGACCACCAGTTACCGGTGCTGCTTCGGTTGTAGGTCTCGGCTCAGAACTCCTTACCCGAAAGTAAACATTCTCATTCCTTTTCGTTTTTGGTTGCGGCTACAATACGGGGTGGACCAAGGCTTCAGCCTGGTTGGTTTTTGGTTTTTTTTTTTACCCAGCACGGTCTTGCTTCTAGCCACACGTTAAGCTGATTGAGGTCCATTTCCACCGGAGGAATGCCACTTTCCTTCACCGCGCTTATAGAAGTTGCAGTCGAAAATATTTCGGCTCGGAGCCTTGGTACCCACTCCCTCTACATTCCTTCTACACGACTTTCCTCAGGATGTGAACAAGAATTTCCTTCCTCTGCTTTGGTTAGTATCGATATTTCTGCGCCGTACAGCAGGGCTGGGACATCATGTGGCGATGTCTTAGTTCTTCAAGAGAGGCTTCGGTGTCTAAAAAAACAGCGATTGGCGAGGGTGAACCCTCCGATGTGATATCATTGGTTGCCGGAGCATGGGTAGACAAACAGCCTCAGCCACTTTCCTTCACCGCGCTTATAGAAGTTGCATTCGAAAATATTTCGGCTCGGAGCCTTGGTACCCACTCCCTCTACATTCCTTCTACACGACTTTCCTCAGGATGTGAACAAGAATTTCCTTCCTCTGCTTTGGTTAGTATCGATATTTCTGCGCCGTACAGCAGGGCTGGGACATCATGTGGCGATGTCTTAGTTCTTCAAGAGAGGCTTCGGTGTCCAAAAAAACAGCGATTTGCGAGGGTGAACCCTCCGATGTGATATCATTGCTCGCCGGAGCATGGGTAGACAAAGTCTTTCACTACTCGAAGAAATAGCTGCCTATAAAAACGTTTTGTCTAAGACATCGGTATTGCCTCATGGACCATAGCCTCTTCCTTCTCGATGGTTACAAGCATCGCCTGCTGTGTCCTTCCGATGATGTCGACGTGATCTACACATGTGTGTTTCTGGCTAATTCAGAGTCGGATACACGCCATCGTGCATCAAGGTCACTGGTTTGTAGAAAAATGTGAACGAAGGAGAACTCAGAATCGCTACCCGCAAACTCTACGGGCTGTAACAAGACTTTACAGTACCGTGTTCACACACAGCGCATCCAAGCTCCTAGGTTCAAGAAGGGGCAGAACGATCGAACCTTCGATATGACACAAATTAGGTTGGACCTTGATGCGTGAAAGCACCTTGACCGTGAGAAACAATGGAAAGCAGTTGCATCTCAGTCTCAGACCTGCAATGGGTTGCAGATCTGACAAATAAGAAGAGATGGTGATGAGAGTTGAAGGACGTAAATTGCGGCACCCTGTCTTCTGCAGAAACCATTCGTGAAAATCGTGGTATTGTTCTCTGAACGAATGGGCACTTGAATTTATTCGGACTACGAATGAAAGCAATTTCTGGTCACTTTTGCTCTCTGGGCAATGTTAGTCAGCCACAGATTGGGCAGCCAGCTCATCAGCACCTAGATACCTTCAAAGGACGATCCGAATGAAGAACATGGAACTCCACCAGCCTACCAACAGGACAAGATTCCCTGCTGGAGCAGTCAAATCTCTCCAATCGAATGTTAAATTTCCCGATTTCTTGTAGAAAATCCTACACCAAATCTCATCACCCTAGGTTCGCCTGACTGCTGCCGTCAATCGATGGGTTACAATCTACCATCGACCCTCGTCACTCGTGAAATTGTCAAAATGCGCCAAAATAGAAGGCGTTTGACATTCCAGCCGATTAACCCTCCCTCATAGCTCATATCCCACACAACGACACAGGGCCCATCGCCGAAATGACTCCGAATTCCACTCACAGGACACAGCTCATTAGGCGCCTAATCAAGCGTCCGGCAACCAAACGAAAATGAACTCCACCCACCAACGGGACGGGGTGGGCGGAGAAAAAACCGAAAGCCAAACCAAAACCAAAACAGATTAAGGGATCCCTTACGCGGGACCGGGGATACCCTTTTAATTACAATTGCCACCACTTTTGTCTGCGTCTTCCTCGCAAATTACCTTTCTTTCATGCAGCTTCCGTCACCCGGGAAGCCGTTTAATTAATTTCTTTGATTAACCGTTGCCAGGGCATAGTCCTTAGCACGTGTCCTGATTTAATTTCCCTCCCACCGTTCGCCTTTGTGAAGCACTATCGAGAGCTCGTCGCTTTGCTCGCATCACTCACTGTCGGATGCAGCGTGCGAGTGAGTAGTGAGTATTCACGTCCTTCAAGTGAACATCCCATTCAATCGTCCTTGCTGTCATTTTCAGCTCAATTGAATGATTTCGATACAACGGAAGTGCTCGAGTCGAGTTGAAAAATGGAAAACAACCCCACGCCCCCGGCACAAGCGCCACACCGTGCGCACATCATTTTAAGGACACGGTATTTATGAGGCACTTTTTGAGATGTTTAACAGGAGGTTGTCGTCGTTCTTTTTCTCGTTTTTTCCGAAAGCTCAAGGACTTGTACATCTGTTTCCGCAGGCACCCCCTCCTCGTGTCACGCTTAAGGACAAACTCATTAAAGTCCTCAACCTTGCCGTTGTCAGTGCGAAGAGGCTTCACTTCACTCGGTGCGCGACGAGTGCGTGTGACTCTGTGTGTGGAGGGCATGGCGTGCTTCAGTGTCGTTCAAAGTGAAGTGAAATAATTATTTTCCGTGCGACACAGACATAATTCACTTCGAAAACTCGCCGAAAATCCTAGAGTGTGCTTTCTTCTGAATGTGTGCGTGTGAGCGTGTGTGTTCGTAGGCCTCGCTGGCACCCTCGGAGCGCAGCAATTAAGACCAAAGTTGCCTTGTAAGAAGCGTAAAATCTTGTTCGTGTAACGAACAAGTCGTTTTCCTTGCCGTCGAGTGGGGCAGCCCAACTCAACTCTTTACGTTGTTGTGAATCCTTTTAATTGGTTTTATTAACAAACTGGGAATTGGAGCGGACTGATGTTGAGGGGGTGGTTGTTAACCTTCGTGGAATTTTATGGGTGAACACGTAAAGATTTCAACTGAATTTTTCAACGTGATTAGCCGCGGGGCAGGAGTGTGAGGGCACGTCTAATGGCTGAGAGCAGGGGTGTTAAGCTCGTTTTTTTGCGAAGTATCATTTTGTTCGGCTTGATATAAAACACTTCTTTACTTTTGGGAGTTTAGGAGTTATTTTCGAGTTCCGTTAAATGTAAACCATAAGCGTAACGTAGACCCGTGCATGTGTTGGGACAAGTGTGAAAAATTGCGTTTCTTCCAGTTGTCGCCAGAGGCTAACACTCGTGCCAACTTAAATTGCCTTGATGACCAAAGTATGTGAGTTAGTTGGCACTTATCATCCTAGTACTGCTGGACAACCTCAAAAAGCCTAAGATTGCGCTAGAGAGCATGGGTCCGCCCAGACGCCGAACTGATGGGACAACTCAACAGAGTTGGTATAAGATCTGTACCAGCTATTAGGGTCGTAGCCAGTAACCGTGCTGGCTGAAGACGCTTGTTGGTTGTGATCTCGGTCCACTCCGGACTGTCGAAGGAGATGATGTGCAATTCGGTTGAGTGGAGCGCGGGAATTGGCGGAAAAAGTGGTCGTTTGTCCAAAGATGTGTTCAAAAAGTCAAAAAGCGTTCACTCCCTCTCTCTCTCTCTCTTGATTGGCGCTACAGTCCGGGGTGGACCTGGGCCTCAACTAACATGCCTCTCCAGCCAGCACGATCTTTCGCCAGCTGCCTCCAGTTGCGCACACCAAGTTGGTTGAGGTCATTTTCAACTTGCGTGCGCCATCTAGTGCGAGGACGTCCTCTGTTGCGCTGTCCCAATGGCTCGGTGTCGAAGACTCTTCGGGCCGGAGCTGTGGTGTCCATCCGCTCTACATGACCTAGCCATCTTAAGCGTTGGATCCGAAGACGCTTAACTAGGTGCATGCCGCTGTACAGCCCGCAAAGTTCATGGTTGAACCTTCTCCTCCAAACGCCATCAACGTAAACAGGACCAAAGATCGTACGCAGAACTTTTCTCTCAAAACAACCAAGAGCTTCTTCATCCGCTTTCAATAGCTTCCATGTCTCTGCGCCATAGAGCAGGACTGGGATGATCAGGGTTTTATACAAGGTCAATTTGGTGTTTCGAGAGATGGCTCTGTTACTCAATTGCCTCTTGAGCCCAAAGAAACAGCGATTGGCAAGAGTTATTCTGCGCTTGATCTCGGTACTGGTGTTGTTGACCCTATTTACTCCAGAGCTGTGGTACACTAAGTCCTTGGCAGACTCAAAGTTGCTGCTGCCCATTATGACGCTCTGTCCGAGACGTCGATGTTGTGCGTCCTTCCGTGATGACAGCATGTACTTTGTTTTGCCCTGGTTTACCGCTAGACCCATTTTAGCCGCTTCCGCTTCAATACTAGCAAACGCCTCATTGACGGCTCGCTGTGTTCGTCCAATCACGTCAATGTCGTCCGCGTAAGCAAGCAGTTGAACGGACTTCAAGAATAATGGCTGCTGTAGCGTTAGTTAGTGGCAGTCGGTTGGGTTAGGTTAGTGAGTTGGAGAGAATAAATTCACCAGATTTGAGCCATTATAGACTTACTTGTGTTGAACGGAGTTTGAGGATCAAGGGTATTCACTGCATTCACTGTCCTTTTCCGCTGTACTTGTCGATCAGCGGACAGATAGTAAGAAGAGTAAAAACCGTCTCTGTGCAGTATACTTTCCTGCTTGAAAAGTCAAGCCCGATGTCTTCCTAAACCTGCAAAGATATTTATTGGCACATACTTTGGTCTTGGAAGAAGTACCCACTGAGCATTCTATTTCTCAGTCGGTTCAGGGCTGGAACAGTGCCAAACATAGCGAGGAGTGTCCTGTCTGTCTTCTTCATCTGCACAGACTCGACAGATGTAATGATGGATGAGGCTCATTAGATGGCTTTGACCAGTTAGCGCTCGGAGTACCATTCTGAGCAAAGGTTTTTCATCGTAATCCAGAAATTTGTCGATTTTTGTGCTATTGTGTCTTTGCCATAACCACCATACATAACGTCACACCTCACAGTTGGTTTGATTTTTTTTCCCCCGTTCATTTGCTATTTCTATGATCCTATCATACAGCTCCTACAATCCAGCCCGATATCGGCCCCCTTCATGCAATTTGATCTGTGAAGTACTCCACTACTGGAAAAAATTCGGAAAACAAATAGCAGCCAGCACAGCCTTGAGACTCAAAACACTCCGACTGTGGTGCGAACTCAACGTCGGCCACTCAACCATTCTCAAAAAATTCAACTTTCTTCCTAGCGACACTGACTGCCTAATAACCCAGGCTAGCTTCGAGGAGACGATGATGAACACGAATTCCGTCCCTCCGACTTAGACGATGTCAAGATAGCGATATCGAGACTGAAGTCGGACAAAGCTGCTGGAGCGAACGGATTGTCCGCGGAACTGTTTAAGGCAGCTGGAGATGACCTGGTTGGGCGCATGCACCAGCTCATCTGTAAGATATGGTCGGAGGAAAGCATGCCCGATGAGTGGAATCTCAGCGTCGTTTGTCCGGTCCAAAAGAAAGGAGACCACTTTGACTGCGCCAACTATCGAGGGATCAGCCTCCTTAACATCGCTTACAAGATACTCTCTGCCGTTCTGTGCGAACGCCTGAAACCCTTTGTCAGCAACCTGATAGGTCCTTATCAGTGCGGTTTCAGGCCAGGAAAGTCCACTATCGATCAAATTTTCGAATTACGGCAGATCCTGGTAAAGACTCAAGAGATGCAGATCGACACCCACCAACTATTTGTCGACTTTAAGGCAGCATATAACAGCGTGCATAACGACGAGCTATACAGCGCCATGTCTAGTTTTGACATTCCTGCCAAACTCGTCAGGTTGTGCAGGATGACGATGGAGAACTCTCTCTGCTCCATCAAGGTCGGTAACGAACTCACTGAGACCTTCAGAGTCAGACAAGGCTTTAGGCAAGACGAGAAGCTGTCATGTGACTGCTTCAACATCATACTTGAGAAGATCGTGCGAAACTCAAACGTCGACACGATCTTCCAAAAGGCCGTTCAACTGCTTGCTTACGCGGACGACGTGATTGGACGAACACAGCGAGCCGTCAATGAGGCGTTTGCTGGCATTGAAGCGGAAACGGCTAAAATGGATCTAGCGATAAGCCAGGGCCAAACAAAGTACATGTTGTCAGCACGAAAGGACGCACAACATCGACAGAGCGTCATAATGGGCAGCAGAAACTTTGAGGAAGTAAAGGACTTCATCTACCTCGGCTCTGGAGTAAACAGGGACAATAGCACCAGTACCAAGAACTCTTGTCAATCGCTGCTTCTGTGGGCTCAAGACGCAATTGAGTAACAGAGCCATCTCTAGAAACAACAAATTGACCTTGTATAAAACCCTGATCATCCCAGTCCTGCTCTATGGCCCAGAGACATGGACGCTATTGAAAGCGGATGAAGAAGCTCTTGGTTGTTTTGAGAGAAGAGTTCTGCGTACGATCTTTGGTCCTGTTGGCGTTGATGGCGTTTGGAGGAGAAGGTTCAACCACGAACAGCCCGTATAGGCTGTGCAGCGGCATCTAGTTAGCGTCTTCGGATCCAACGCTTAAGATGGCTAGGTCATGCAAAGCGGATGGACACCACAGCTCCTCCCGAAGAGTCTTCGACACCGAGCCATTGGGACAGCGCAACAGAGGACGTCCTCGCACTAGATGGCGCACACAAGTGGAAAAGGACCTCAACCAACTTGTTGTGCGCAACTGGAGGCAGCTGGCGAAAGATCGTGCTGGCTGGAGAGGCATGTTGGTTGAGGCCCAGGTCCACCTCGGACTGTAGCGCCAATCAAAGAAGAAGAAGCTTCGAGGAGAAATTCCCGGACTGGATGTTTGATAGGCAAACGCTGAGAATTTTCACAGATGGATCGAAGATAAACGAAGGGGTGGGTACGATGTACATTTGCAAGATATCAACTGAAGCGTTTTTCAGGCAGTAACCGCAGCGATTAAAGAGGCGTTGTCATGGCTCAAAGTCAACGTGATATCAAAAAGGAATCCCAGCATCTGTTCGGACCGTCAGGCCTATAAAACTGCTGGACAATGTCATGTTTTACTCAAAAACATCCCTTATTTGCAGGCTGTCTGTTAACATGTGGATGCCGGGATATTATGACATTCCAGAAAACTGCAAAGCCGAAGAACTCGCCAGGTGTGGTACAACCTCATTCCTATCAATAGTAGAGGTACCACCTTCCATGCCCATCGCTACAGCCTACCATTTTCTAAAGATTCACACAATTAAAAGCACCAATGACAAATGACTAGAAGGCACCACCTGCCTTAAAACAAAAAAAAAAAACGGTCACTTAACCTAAATCCGTCACTAAGTCTACTTAGACTCAGCAAGCAATCATTAAGGACCCTCATTGGAGTTATTACCGGGCACTGTGAAATTGGCACTCATGCTCGCAGGATGGGTGGCCTATATAATGATTTCTGTAGAAGCTGCATCGATGAAGAGGAGGAATAAATCACTCATCACCTTCTCTGCTCCTGTAGTGCTCTTGCTATTCGTAGGTTATTACACATAGGAGCCTACTACTAACAGTGCCAGCATTGGCCAGCTAAATCCCTTCATTAGAAGCACCAACTGGTTCCAGTCTTAGGAGAAGTCAATCCGCGTGGTATCACAATGGGCCTACTCCGGCCTACGTGTGACTACCCTTAGCAGTCAGCCACTACAAGCTCGCCTAACCTATGACACCTGCCTTTTCCTTTCCCGTCTTGGACCATTCTTATGATTGTTTGTTTGCACATTCTGGAACCACTAGATGCAAAGGAGTCAGCTTCGATATTACCGTGACAGTTTTTGGAGCAAGTCCCCATGGCCCCTGAAGTATAGAGGCATGCCAACCCCTTTACTTTGTTGATATGTCAGCTCCGCGTCGTGCCTACAAGTCTGTTTGTATTGGCATCCTTCTACACAGCCTGGCGAGTTTAGCAAGGAGTTCAGATCTTGCCTTCTTTCTCGTGGGTCTGGCAGGCGGTACTGCTTTGTCATTCATGAGGCATGCTTTCCCCGAATCAGCTGGAGGTACGTGCCCAATCAAAATCATGACCTTGACCTCCTTATGATCAGAGACAAAATTCTCGATTAACGAACGAACCCACCATGATACGTACGCGCTGGAGCCTCAGTGATTGTGGACTACAGCCACATTTGACCGTTGAACGAGATGGAATCGAAGAAATAATAACTATGTCTATCCAATTAAGCCCAGCAGTTCAGCAGAGCACGTAGTGATAACCCTTTCCTTAACTGACCTCCACTACGGTGCTTAACTGTCTCCACATCAGCCTCCCACTACCCCTGACACTCAATTCCATTTCGATTGAAAAATGTTAAACCACCAGGACAGGTTACTTTCATCAATGAAACATAAAGGTCCCCTGGCATGTCCTCCAAAAGTCACAAGGACTCAATGCAATCGCACAGTGCCCCACTCAACGTACACATCCCACCCCTGACCCTGCCAGAATGTCATAAAAGAGTGAACAGCGCCCCCATCGACAAGACCGTCCACACCTCGCCCAACGAGGCACTCAGCTCGCAGCTACACGGAAGTAGTGGCGTCCTTGGCCACGTATGGGCCGTAAAAATCTTTAAAATCCGCAAATAAAACCGCCCTCGCTTTTACGATCTTGCAACTTTCAAATGTTCACTTCGAAGGCTAATATCTCACTCACATCGGCCCGCCCCCGCATCATCCCACCGTCCGTCGATAAAGTCGATTCCCTTCGTCATCCATAAAACTAAAATCAATAAACTGCAGACTGGCAGCCATCAAGGCCCAGGCAATCCGGCCCCCAGAAGCCATTCCCAGTCACGATTCAAGGGGAAGCCGGCTGAAATGTTTATTGAATGCTGGCGTTCGATTTCGTCAGGACATGAAGCGAATTGGCGTTGCTGCTGCTTTGCATGCCCGTGTGAGGCATCCCACCAGCCCGCTGGGCGGACATAAATTCCCGCACTAAAGGATAATGTCCGAGAGCACCGAGCAAAGGGATCCCCGACTAAGTGCCCGACGGAGAGGGGGATAGACGAAAAGTTAACTATCCGGATGACAGTGAGTCGATAACAGCGAGCGGGAGGGCCGACGACCGAGGACAAGGACAAGGAGAACCAGAGAAACACTCAGCGTCCTGTGTGCGAAATGAGCTTCACGAGTTTCGGCAACTAGATTAACGCAGGACGATAAGAATTGTTAGCAAGCCTCCGCCGCACCGCAAACAAATTACCCAACCACCCGCACAGAGGCTCAGCCGAAGGATAATTGTCCGAGGACGAGGGTGCCGCTGCAGAGAAAGCCATTGCCCCGCAGTGCACACGACCGGCAGTTCGCACGCTAAATTCTATGAGCGGCCATGAGCGGGCGGACACCGGCCACAGCCAGGAGTAGTCCTTCGATGGACGATTGCCCCCGAATACATAAAGAAAATGTTATTGCCGTCCGTCCCTCTTGCGCTCCGTGGCGTGTCCTCGGCTTCCGTCTCAGTTTCAGTTGCTTTTTTGTGCCGTGCCTTGCCGTGGAGGTGGCCGAATAGTAATCTTCATTACGTTCGCTCAAGACTCAAGGACGAGGGCGAAATTATTTATTCGCCTCTGACCCAATTCCCCAGAATCCCCCAGGTTACACGCAGCACCCGGACGGAGGATTACGGCGCTGGGCCCCTCACTGTGGATGCTTCCCGGAAAATGACTGCCCGCCATAAAACTGAACTCACACCCGGGCGCGTCCTGCCATCGACAGAGCCACACACGAACACACCTCGTGCGGAGGTGATTTGTCTCCCCGGGCTTCACACTTTTGTTTGGCACATTAAAGTTTCGTCCTTGTTGCGCCCGCCCCTCCCCGGCCCCCGGTGGCGAACGACGTGGAACGACGAGGAAGGACAACAATTTACTCGTCCTGTGAAGCGCAAATTTTTGGCAATAAACGATTCAATTATGCAATCCGAGTCCCGACGATAGTTCGGGGATGTGACAGGACCGACCGGGCCGGGCGTCGATCACACAGACGTGTGGCTGCCGTCGAGGCACGGGAAATGAATCTCGTTAAGCGTCAGAAGGAGGAAAATTCTTGCATCATTGTGACAAGTGCGCACTTAGGAGGGAGCGCTATTTTGTATATGGGTCGGCACAGGAACCCCGTGGGCGGGCAGAGACACAGGGGCGGGCAGAGAGGTCCTTCAATTATTTTCAAACGACTTTGAAGGATGTTCAAAGAGACTTGGCCCTTAAGAGGTTGTTAGCTGATGACGAGCATTTTGGGTTGATGGTGACGCCGCCGTTGCGTGGGGTGGCGGGCGCTGTTTGGGTGTTTTGTGCAAATTGGATGCTTCCAGGCCCCTAATGATGCTTGAGCGGATGCGATGTAATGATTTTAATTGTGTCCTCTGCGGAGGACGCGATGAGGGGAAATCGTTTAAGGGTCGTGAAGATGGACGATTTTACGAATGCGCCCGGAATGATTTTGCGAGTGGGAGTGGGGCTCGTAAGTGCTTACTTTCCAGGAGGAGGACCGCCAAGTAAATGTAGTCAATGACTATGACTTGGATTTGCTGAAGAGAGGGAGAAAGAGAGAAAGGTCTTAGGCGCCGACGTTTGTAGGTGGTGACTATTAATGGAGACGTTGAGTGTTATGATGCACGTGGTGGGCGTAGGTTTACGTGCGTGGAAGGTGAATTTCTGAAAATAGAATGTGGACGGCCTAGGAATAGGTGGCGATATGGGTAGGCTGTCATCTCCCTTGAAGAACTGGGAATATCCGAGTTCAGATCAGCGTCAGAAGACACCAACCTCATGACTTCGTCCGACTTGAACAAAGGCGCACCATTCTTGCTTCTGTTTTTCGACAGACAGTCAAAACGTAGGTAGCCCTTCCCGCCTCGTAGTCGTGGCTTACTTAGAGCAACGTGTTGGGCTCGTTGTGCCCTTGTCTGGGATGGTTTACTGCCCAAGCAATGTTGCAAACGTAAACCGCGAATGCCATCGTAGTGGAGATCCGACGTAGAATCGCCCTTGGCAACCGATGCTACTCCGGTTTGTCAATACAACTGGGCTCGAACGACCAAAGTCATGCTCTACAAAATCCTTATCCTTCCAGTCCTGCTTTATGGAGCCAAAAGCTGAACACTTAGCATGACTGTAGAGCCGATTCTTGGTGCCGTCGAAAGAAAAATTCTACGTCGGATATATGGTCCCGTCTGCGAGGAAGGCGAACGGAGTAGAAGACACAACCGCGAACTCTGCCAGCTGTGCCAGGATGTGGATGTTGTCCGGCAGGCACGGCCACATCGAGCGCATGGACACCCATGCTCCAGCTAAGAGGGTCTTCGAATCCGAGCCTCCTGGTTCGAGAAGGAGAGGAAGACCAGACCTCCGGCACAGAGACCAAGTCATCGCCGATGTAAGACAGCCTGGCCTTGATAACTGGAAGCAGGACCGTCAACGATGGAAGGCAGCGATTGCTCAGGCTCGGACCCTTCATGTGTCGTTTGCCTGATAAGTGAGAAACTAAGTATTCCCTAAACAATGGCAAGCAATTTAAGCAAGAACCACAACAAATTAGAATTGAACAGCTAGTTGGTACACGATGCTTAAAAGCAAGATGTTCCGCGTTCAGTCGACACGTTGACTCCTTCAGAAAGCCGTCCACATTGAAACTTGGCTTCTGCGGATCTTCTGCACCATCGAACCCCTGGTCCGAGACCAAATGCCAGTGCCACAGGCAAGATGGCAACGACCATCCATTTAACCTCCATTTCCCTTTCCAGAAATTGCTTTACTCTCATTACCTAAACTTTAATCGATGCCTGAGCACCCATCAGACACTCCCTCAGCGTGCACGACGACTCTGGCGTGTCATTCAAAAATCAAACCCTCCCAATGACTCATCACAGACTGGCCGACCGAGCATAAGTGGATTCCATATAACGCGTCAGTGCCGTAGGCCCATTCGACTTAATGACAACTTTAAAGCCAGCTCCGTGTCCATAACCAGCTTAGCACCCAACCCGACAACCCGAGAGGACATTGTGTGTGCGCCTGGCCTCGCAACTAATACACTCCGACCGGGATAACAAGTAATATTCCTGACACTTGGCAGAATTATATTAAATAATTCCAGAGACTTATCGAATCCATAACCGGAAACCCTTCTCGGAGCCGCCAGCCGCCCTCCGCCCTGCACGCACTCCATTGAGGGGATAAACGCCTCTCGGTATCCTCAAAAACGGAGTGACTCCAAATTTATCTCGGCACTCTGTGAACGGTCCCCTTCCGGTCGTCGCCGCGTCGTCCGACCGGTGTGATGTTTGTGTGGTGTGCGTGAGTGCTTGAACTACAGTGGCACGTTTCGAGATTCCCTGCTAAGCAACCCCTTAATCGAAGCGGATTTCGAGCACACCACCCACACCACCGCCCAATGCTGGCATCATCAAACTCAACACAGTAACTGAGATATCAGCGATATCCTGCTGATTATTGCAGCCATCAATTTTTATGATTTCTGCTTTCGACATTATCCCCGAGGTGATGGTGGTGGTTGGGCGATGTCGATGATGTCAGATGGGGGCGGTGGCAGAATCGAGGTCCTAAAGTGAGCCCGACCACCCGAGGGGGAAGGCACTTTGCCGGGGGCTAGATTTGTTTATAATTTGCCAAGGATCGACCCATTTTCGATAAGAACCACAAGAAGATACCGACTGAAGCGTCACCCCTGCCCCCGCCACACACAGCCGATGGTAGTGTGCAGCTAATGGGGAAAGCACACCACTCCTTGGTCTTCCCGGTGAGCCGTGCAGATGATGAATGAAGCGAAAGCTGCTACAACTCTGGTGTAAGCCACCAGCACTCACCTCGGGGCTGCATTCCTTTGGCATCGATTTTGGTATTTCTTTCCTTTGGCGGCGGCACGGCATGGCATGGGAATCACCGAGCAGCCAGGCGAACCTCGCCTAATGGGGAATTAATTACGAAGATCAAAAGTTTGGCTTCCCTAAGAGGATTCGACTTTTTTGCTCTCGTTTGGTTTTTGTTTCGCTTGACGGCTGTGGTGGAGGCGGCACCAGGGCGCGGGAGTGAGTGCCTCCGAGTGGGGATCAATAATTGATTGATGGAGCGGAACAGCGTTCGAGCGAGGCGGCCCTTAGAGAGATTTGATGCAATCCCATGGGCTGTAGCTGGTTGGCAGCCACTGCATGGGGAACTTAAATTTGCCGGATAGGGAAATGAGATGCAGCAATTTTTGTGTTTAAATGGGAGGGCTGTGGGCATGGCTGTAACGCGGAGAGGGAGATGATGACTGATGAATGAACCACTTGACTTCTTATCCCTAGCTTCCTTCCGTGATTCAATAGTCGACCGAGTGCAGTAAAAGTGACCTCCTTTTCATTCTATCTACCTCCAGGACCAGGACATCTGCTGCTTTTGGCTTTTCTTCTTTTCCAAGTCAAAATTTGAAGTCGAGAATGGAGGGGGTCCATTTTTGTCGATTTTCTGGCTTACCTTCCGACCGCCACAGCGGCGCTATTAGGCGTACCTAGGACCCACGCACACTGTTTTCCACGTTTTCTCACGTGTGCTAACCGATTCTGAGACATTGGCACGCATCCGAGGACATCGGCATTTTCACCCCCAAATTTTGACAGTGGTTAGTAAGGCATTTTTGTCGATTTTCTGGCTCATCTTCCGACTCGCTCAGCGGCGCTCTTAGGCGTACCTAGGACCCGCGCACACCGTTTTCCACGTTTTCTCACGTGTACCAAGCGATTCTGAGACATTGGCACGCATCCGAGGACATCGACATTTTCACCCCCAAATTTTGACAGTGGTTAGTAAGGCATTTTTGTCGATTTTCTGGCTCATCTTCCGACTGCCACCGCGGCGCTATTAGGCGTACCTAGGACCCGCGCACACCGTTTTCCACGTTTTCTCACGTGTACCAAGCGATTCTGAGACATTGGCACGCATCCGAGGACATCGACATTTTCACCCCCAAATTTTGACAGTGGTTAGTAAGGCATTTTTGTCGATTTTCTGGCTCATCTTCCGACTGGCTCAGCGGCGCTATTAGGCGTACCTAAGACCACTGCAAACCGTTTTCCGCCAGGTTACGAAATTTAGTTGAAGTGAGAGGTGTGGTAGATTATCCCTGTCTCAAGAGCCCTCACACTCCCTGTACACCACAGTTAGACATGTTACCCCACTCTTTAGCCTTGAGGGTAGGCCTATGGCTGCGGCAACTCATCCTCTACCCCCACATGAGCTGTAGCACATGCCGTGAAACAGAGGTCCACGTACATTTTATTCGAAAACATAAAATGCAGCATTCCAAGCCAGCTTAAGCGGCCTTCCAGCTTAAAGCCAGCATTGCAATGAAAAATTGAAAAAAGAAATACACAAAAATTGCGCGTCCTGAAATAGACACTAAATTCCACCTGACCAAGCACAAAGACGACACACATCCATCCCTTTGACAGGGAGGTCCCCATCTCTGCAATCGGTTCATATTTGCTCTCGCTCTTGAGCAAATACCAATGCAATCCTGCTGAAAGGACAATATTTGAGCATTTTAATATTTATTTGAAGCAGAAGCTCAAGCGGAAGCACTGCACAAAAATACCCGACCCATCAAGTGCAAATACATATAACAGTCGCAGTGTGCAACAAGGACTCGGGGAATAAGTGCAGAAAAACCCAAATGAAAATGTCTCGCATTCTCGGGCGATATCCTCGTTCTAACCCATTTAAGCGTCATCACGGGGGAGGACACGTAGGGTGAGATGGGCGACCTCTCCCGAGAGGATTCAACGCAAGCGAGACGGAGGAACGCGTGTGCGTCTAGGATGAAAATCATTTCAATTACCACTTTGTCAACAGAACTCCCACCCACAGCCAAACCAGCGGCAAAAAAACGGATAACATCTCAGAAGGGGGCGGAATGGCTTACTGAAGATAAAACCGACGCACTAAATCCAACGACTGCCCAAATTCATTGTGTAACACTTTCAAATTGCTCCGACAGGACATGGTGTGTGTGTGTGCAGCCGGCCCTTCTGTGACAATCCAAACGAATGCAATGGTCCTGCAAACAAAGCGGACAACTTCCATCCTCCTCCGATACTCGGCTCTGAACAATGGCATAAAGGGATTCATTCGGACATGTACTCCTCCGTGTGGATCACCATCGTTGCGTTGATTTTGCGGACCTTTTGTGCGAAGAGGACTCGAAAAGCGACTCCTTTGTCGTGTATGGTGTGTTCACTTCACTGGCCACTGGCGTGCCAGAAGGGGGTTGAATAATCGGCAAAGAGCTTTTTTGGACTCGGCAGCATTTGTGGTCTGGGGCGGAGACAAAGGTGGTCCTGCCCACTGCAATGGATTTCCATGCAAATGCCTTGGCAAACCACTCACTGCAGGCTGAGAAGGGCTATTTTTCAACGATCCCAGATTGACTTTGCACGGCTTAAGGCAGAGCCATATGGATGCGATGTTGTGTGCAGAGATGGGTGGTAATGAAGTCCACTGCATCCTGGCTGTGAACTGGTTTTCAATCGTTTGGAGCCGGTGAGCGTTCGCCTGCTGTCGAGGACTGAAGGAAGGGCTTAAGGTGTCGTTTTAATAGTGTCAGCTGCTGTTGTTCCCTGGAATTCATTGACACAATGCTCCTGCAGGTGGATGAGGAACTGCGAGGAATGTGGTCGAAACGGGGAGGAGAAGGTGACATGTTTTTGAGTCGAAAATTGCAAGACGTCTTTTTTTTCTCTAGTGTCATGAAAACTGCGCCGAGTAAATGTGGCAGGGCTCTGTTAGCGGAATTCGTTGATATTCATGGAAATGCTTCATGAGACAGAGAAGGAGAAGGCAGAACAAGTGAGTTTTGATGTTGACGTGGTTTCCTGGTTTTAAGGGTTATACCAAGAAGTTATACCACACCGGGAGGTCGGTACACAAATATTCAAGTGAGTTCTAAGTTTGGGGACACTTCGTCTAGCTTATTTGTTTCTTCATCTCACAATCATGCCATCTTAAGAAGTATTCAGTGCAGTCGGTAGTGGCGTAGTTTTAGCTCAGCTTGGATTGCCGTTGATTGAAAGCCAGCTTATACCAAATAGGGCATCTCGGCCACCAAACTGACAACTTTATTCGGTCCGGTCTTCATCCAAAAATCAATTCAGCGGGTCACACCTTTGACTGGCAGATATCCACTCTAAGAAACATGTATTTTTTGTATGAGCATCCCTAGTTCAGCGATAGGTAAGGGGTTGCCAGCTCAAAGTCATCCATAATCGCGAAGCAAGGAGTCGAAATTGAGGGAGCAATGAAATTCAAAAAAACGCGGGAAAATTTTTACTTACGTGCTTGAAGAGACCATCCCGAGGTGGATGCAGGTCAGCATTCAAACGGCGGAGCATAAAGATGGTGCAGACGGACAAACTAGCGAAACCGACGCTAAAGAAGGCTACCATCGCATCAGAGGATAAAGCTCCTGCTCTACGAGCAGCTATTGCGGTAAATTTTCTTCTTCTTCTTCTTCTTTGATTGGCGCTACAGTCCGGGTTGGACCTGGGCCTCGACCAACATGCCACTCTAGCCAGCTAATATGGCAAATTGACACACACAATTTGACACACGGGTTACCGATATGGCACACCATCTCTAAGATCAACATGGAGAAGCAAGCAATTTTCGAAAGTAAGGTACTGCGAACATGTACGGCTCTCACCTTTGACAGGGAAGCACCACGGCAATTAGAAGCCCTAAGACGAAGCACACGTCATCCCCATGAAGCAGTATATGGTGACACTGTTTAGAAAAAAAAGCTAAACATCAGCAACCATTTCATTGAGGCAATAAGAAACCTAAGACACACAAACCCCGGAAAGCGCTAACTCAACGCGCTAAGTCTGCTAAGTGAGCAGAACTGCACACCTCCGCTCAACAAAGAGCTGCATGCATTCTACCGGAGTAGCGATAGTATCACCACCATCGAGACTACATCGTGGGTGCATGGTAGACGAGACCTCCGAAAAAAAAGGAGGAGCGGTGCACATATATCGTGCATGGAATCGCGGATGCTGAATGTCACGAGCAGTGAGGCCGCTTCTCGATGAATCTTGGAAAGGGTTTGCTGGGTTATGGGACTAAGAGTCAGTAGACGTCAGGACAATAGGCGCAGGCAGACGGAGCAGTGACCTGATGGGGCGGTTTACAGAAATCAGGTTGAAATGCTTCGGGTGCCAACGGGGCTGTTCACAGAGGAGTGTCGTCAAAAGGAGAAAGAAAACAACCAGAAAGGAACTCGCAGCTGCTGGTGAGGGAGAGCACGCCCAAACAGCTCGCCGCTGTGGATCGGCACCAGGCCAAAGCATTCCTGAGCAGGTACGAATATGTCAAGAACGCCACTATGAACGGGTACAAGGTCACAGCGTTTATTGACCTGGGAAGTGATTGTGTCACTTTGCGCCGCTCGATCGCAGAGAAAGGCGGAATCAGGTGCGAGGACGACCAAAGGCGACTGTGCGGATTCGGAGGCAGCATTTGCGAGACAGTGGGGACAGGGAATGCTGAGGTAGATGTGGATCAACTTAGGTCGAGCTGTGAGTTTCTTATTGCGCCGGACGAAGGCCAACCATATACGATGCTAATTGGTGGCTGGATCAACCACACGTGAAGGTGATTGCAGAGCGAAAACACCTAGGGCACAAGTTGTGCCAGAACAAGAACCCAAAACTCCCATCAATACTGTGCGGGACCGCTTCGCCAAGGACGCTCTGAAACGAGATGTGGTAAAAGCGTCAGCACAAGGTAGAGCGGGTATTACTGAGGGGAGACCATACCAGTCGGCGAGTTGGAAAGCCGACGGGGCGTGGCCGCAAGAAACACCAAAAGGGCTCAGGTATGATTCGACGCCTAGTGTCAGCGTCCAACGTCGTATCAGCAACCGGACCTAGTGCTGATCAAAATCGAACCAGCTGCCACTGGGGAGACGCGGAAGCTGGGACCAAGGCATCGGGCCCCAGACATCATCACGCGATTGGACAGACTGAGCCCTAGAACTAAAGTCTAGACAAAGACATTTGCGAAAAAGAGCGTTCCGATCTCGAGGGCGAGATCGACAGTAGAACGGCCGACTTGTTCCGTTCTGTCTCCGATTCTTTTTCGCATTTTTATAAATGATCTATTGTCTGCTACTTCTTATCCAACCCACTCTTTCCCTGACGACAGCACCCTCAGCATTTCATATTCATTCCAAGACTCACGACTCATACGGCACCGTATGCTTATCACGTTGAATTCCGTTGACAGCATAATTAACATAGGTTAAAATAACAGAGTGAAATTCAAGGTTCCAAAATTCAATGCTGTCTCCTGTCACTATGGCGAACCCCTAATAACCACCCTTGTATCGATGAAACCGGCAAACTTTCTATCCTTGGTATGTGTATCAACACAATACTTAGTTGGCACAATTACATATTCGAGGTCGCCAAAAATGCTGCGAAATGTTTAGATTTCCTTGATCGATGCAAGAAATATTTCACCTCCTGTGATTTGGCTTCGATTTACAAGGCTTACATTTGCCCTAAGCTTGAGTACAACGCTCAAATCTATCATATACGTCTCGCCAGGAGTGCCCACCTTCTTCCTCTTCTTATGGCACTACAGTCCGGGGTGAAACTGGGCCTCAGCCAACAAGCCTCTCCAGGTGGCACAATCCTTACCCAGCTGTCTCCAATTTCGCACCCCAAGTTGGTTGAGGTCCTTCTCCACTTGAGTGCGAGTTCGGCTTCGTCGGCTTCGTCCTCTATCGCGCTATCCCACTGGTTCGGAATCGAAGACTCTTCGGGCTAGAGCAGTGTTGTCCATGCGCTCACATGGCCTAGCCATCTTACGCGTTGAATCTGTAGACGCCTGACTAGACTCATGTCTCTGTACAGCCCGTACAATTCGTGGTTGAATCTTCTACTCCAGGAACCTTCAACGCAAACAGGACTAAAGATTGAAGCTGAGGCATTGATCGTATGTTCTTTGTAGGAGATCATAAAAGTCGTTCTTGCCTCACTTGCTATCGTCGTCTTTATCCTCCGGTGGGGGTGGACGCAGATTAGGCTGATGTCGGCGAATGTTGCATTGATGCGGATTGTTGCGACGCGGTCGTTTATGTATCTAAAGCTTAAGACTTCTTGCCTACATCTGCCTCGAACAACAAAACCGCATCCGAACAAGCGCTTCCAGCGCTCTTTGTAGCAAACCCGGCCCAAGCCCGGCCCAATCCATCGCACCTCCTGGATGGCGGTGATGTCAGACTTATAGGCTTCTAGGGCCTTCGCAAGTTCATCGCCTATACGTGGTCTGTTTATTTAGCTCACATACCACGTGCAGAACCGAAAATCTTTGTACTTGCTACGTTGTCCATAGTCGTCTGGAGTAGGGTCATCCCTATCCGAGGCTTGTTGCCGTTTCTGACTACTAGACTATTTTTTACGCGGTGGGGAATTCAGCCTCACGCGAAAACGTCCGAGCCTGGAGGACCGGGTCCCAGTTTAAAACCCCGGACAAAGGGCCGCTGATTTCATTGGTTCACTTCCAAGCCATTGCAGTAGAGGCTATCCAGAGGGCGCCGTGATGGGGCTGTATGTCAACTTGTCGTCGCTGGCTAAGAGCTAAGAGGTAAGAGCTAAGAGCAATTAACAACTTTGCCCTGGATGCACAGGCCCTTGCCCACCAGGAATGCTCATTAGTTTACCCTTAAGCCTGCTTGGGAACGCTCCGTTAGACTTAGAGACTCATGTTTCAGTCACACAATACGAAAATGTTTTCTTCCCAGACCACAATCCACATATATTGAAAACCAATGTGCACAGGTACGTCCTCTCTTTGCCCCTTGATGTGTCCTGACACCGGACACTTAAGGGTATTAGTCTTCCCTTTAGCACGTTGCAAATATTCCCAGAAACGATTACAGCACTCCATGCTGCTCCTCATTAATGTCCATCTCCACCATCCAAACGATTAACATTTTTAATTTTTTTTATTTCAGACCCTGATTTGATCTCTCACAGCCAGTGGGTGTAAGATGATTTAGCAGCAGAGTGCCTCAGCCAGATCCTCGAGCGCACATCACTTCCGGTTTCGTGTGTCGTCACAGCACCGACATCTATGTCCATGTAAGTCAGAGTCCAGGCATCACTCTCCCACTTGTAAATACTCGCTTAACGTTTGCATCCCAACCCCAACAGTCCCCCACCACAGACATCTTGAACCTCGTGACTTACCTCTCATTCCTCTTTCTCTCTTTCATGCATCGGATCCATTTGACATATTGGCTACCAAAATACAAAAAAAAAATCAATCAAACGATGGCGGTACGGTTCGATCTCGGCATCCAACCCTACCGTGGCAAACCTCAAAATTTAAACTCATCCCCATCACTTGCAATATCAATGTCATCCCCTTAACCCGACCATCCATCCAACGCTCGAAAAATTGCGCTTTTTTGCCTGCGGAACGCTTTAATCGCTCGCTGGGTGGGTGCGGGGCTCGCTTGCTGGTGTGCTGCGCGCAGTGAACTGCCCAAAGATGATAAACAACAATTTGGGATACGAGAAGAACAGCAACGATAATCATCACATTAATCGTTTCAATGTCAGCAACATGGGGCTTGGAGTGGGGATCGGTGGTGGCGTCGGCGGCGGCGGTGGTAACGTCGGTGTCGGCGGATGTGTGGGACGCAGCATGAGGGTCGACTTGAATTCAATTACGGACAATGCCACGGCGACAACGGCGGCGACGGCATCCCCCGGCGCTCGGAGGCGGCCCGTGCATCTCTTCACACAGGCAGAGAACTTGAAGTGAGTAAACAGCAACAACAACGACAACGACAACAGCAGCCTCGCGTGTGAGTGTGTGTGCATCGTTCGCGACGACGGAGCCCCATTGCAAGAAAAATGACAGCAAAATAAAATGTCCCTTCCGTGTGGGCGGTGGGTCGTGGGCGTGTTTGTTTGTGTGCATGGATGAGTCCTTTTGGGTTTCTTTGATTTTATTTGCGCCCGGATTGGATGAAAAAGGTTCGCTGATCCTTTTAATGTGATTAAATATTGATTTTGCATGTTTTGTGTATAAGTGTTCCGAGTTCGTGTGTTCCCGCCCGGAGGGTGTGTGTTTGTTGTCAATCACGTCTTGTGTGTTGACAGCGAAGGGTTGTGTGGCGCTATTTTTCTAACGATTTCTTATTTTGTTCTCTTCTTCCGGGCGTGCAGCTGCAATGATAACGAGAAAGTTGTGCAGACTCCCAGCTCCGATGAGGACAACTCACCAACGGAGCTGAACAATTGCAAGCGGCTGGGCGATAAGCCGCCACTGGTGAGTACATACACAGCTAAGCTATTTGAATACGATTTATGTGAATGTTTTTATATTGAGTTTCACAGTTGGTCCCTTGGGGGGCAATGAGGCGGCCGCGAAGTGTTCAGGGTGTTGGCATGTGTTAGCAGTTTCTTTGGCTTTTTTCATTTAATTTGCGGGGATGCCTGGAGTTTCTCTGCCGCTTGATAATTCGCCGGCGTTATTCGTTTTATTTGGTGGCGTGGCGTTTGTGAGCTGAAAACTGATGTTAAATACAAATTTTCACTTGCCGTGAGCGTTTCTTAAGGATGGTGTTCGTATTTCAAATTCAAACCTATTGTTTTCTTTTCCCCTGTGATGTCCTATTGTCTACGGGCACTTTCTGCCTCTGTTAAGTGAACATTCATTTTAAATTCGACGTGCGACTCCTGGTCTTTTTGAAGAGTACTTATTCTTCTTTGATTGGCGCTACAGTCCGGGGTGGACCTGGGCCTCAACCAACGTGCCTCTCCAGCCAGCACGATCTTTCGCCAGCTGCCTCCAGTTGCGCACCCCAAGCTGGTTGAGGTCCTTTTCCACTTGTGTGCGCCATCTAGTGCGAGGACGTCCTCTGTTGTGCTGTCCCAATGGCTCGGTGTCGTAGACTCTTCGGGCCGGAGCTGTGGTGTCCATCCGCTCTACATGACCTAGCCATCTTAAGCGTTGGATCCGAAGACGCTAACTAGATGCCGCTGTACAGCCTATACGGGCTGTTCGTGGTTGAACCTTCTCCTCCAAACGCCATCAACGCAAACAGGACCAAAGATCGTACGCAGAACTTTTCTCTCAAAACAACCAAGAGCTTCTTCATCCGCTTCCAACAGCGTCCATGTATCTGCGCCATAGAGCAGGACTGGGATGATCAGGGTTTTATTCAAGGTCAATTTGGTGTTTCGAGAAATGGCTCTGTTACTCAATTGCCTCTTGAGCCCAAAGAAACAGCGATTGGCAAGAGTAATTCTACACTTGATCTCGGTGCTGGTGTTGTTGTCCCTATTTACTCCGGAGCCTAGGTAGACGAAGTCCTTGACTACCTCAAAGTTTCTGCTGCCCAATATGACGCTCTGTCCGAGACGTCGATGTTGTGCGTCCTTCCGTAATGACAACATGTACTTTGTTTTGCCCTGGTTTACCGCTAGACCCATTTTAGCCGCTTCCGCTTCAATACCAGCAAACGCCTCATTGACGGCTCGCTGTGTTCGTCCAATCACGTCAATGTCGTCCACGTAAGCAAGCAGTTGAACGGACTTTTGGAAGATCGTGCCTCGGGTGTTTACGTTTGAAGAGTACATAAGTTGTTAATTTTAATCGAGTGAAGAATCCCTTCGTCCAGTTTCATTAAATTCGTTGAGTCTTGTTTAAATTTCGTTATCTTTTCCATACTTAAGGGGGGCGAAAGTAATCACTTGTCACGCAAGGAAGTTTATTAAGGTCCATTTCCACTTGTTTCTTCCACTAACGCGCCGTCTCAGAAGAGGATTCGAAAAGTTTCCGGCCGGGCAATGGTTTCCATCCGTTCTATGTGTTTTAGCACTCTGAATCGTTGGAAGTCAAAGAAAGGTCACTGAATTTAACTGTCTGAGTTTCATTTCGAGGTCCATCGTTTGCCTTTCAAATCAGAAGTGGGATTCGGACCCACGCCCACAGAAGTGCACTGCGACTTGAACGCAGTGTTCTCCAACTTAACGTGCCGGACGAAAGTCAGTCGTAACCGATGTTAATTGGTCGAAAGCTGCTGGACCATCCACACGTGTAGGGCTGGACAAGGACAGCAGCGAGGGAAACGGTTCTGATCTCGATATCTAGGATGGCCGAGCTGTAACGTTAGATGCACGCGGATATAAAAACCCGCGTCACAGATGACCCGGGGACAGCCTTACGGTCATCACCCGCGCGGTAACAGCAGTCACTGAACTTAACTGTCTGAGATTCATTTCGAGGTCCATCGTTTGTCTTTCAATCGTTATAAAGGGTGATTCACCGTAGGGTTATATAAAAAGGAAAGTGAGCTTAAAACGTTTTTTATCGATCAAAATTAGAACTTTTTGGCCACGATTGCGTGTCTGATGTGATCCAATAGAAAGGTCAAATTTTGGGCGACTCGTTCGAGCATTGCGACTGGTATCTTGACGATAACACGACTAATGTTGGGGTCCAAAACCTCAACCGTAGCTGTCTTATTTCTGAAGATCTTTACATATCCCCTAAGAAAACAGCTCAAAGGTGTGATTTCGCACGATCCAGACGGCCATTTTACCGCAGCAATACGTCCCCCTTAAGTATGGAAAAGAAATGCTAACAAAACTCAACGAAACTTTATGAAACTGGACGAAGGGATTCTTTACTCGATTAAATTGAACAACCTATGTACTCTTCAAAAAGACCAGGAGTCGCACGTCGAATTTGAAACGGATGTTCACTTAACAGACGCAGAAAGTGCTCACCAAAATGATTTCTCAACGAGCCAATTTTTTCACACGCTATATGGCTTGTAGTGCCGTCTTGTTAAAACCAGATATCACCAAGCTCATGAGCTTGAATTTTGATTTTACCATTTTGCCTCATTTTCGAAGAAATATGAACCAATGATTCCACTGGACTTAGTTTCTTCAGTACGTGCTCGATGTGCTGTAGTCGGTCGAGTGTCATCCACTAATGTAAACTGGGACTCAAATTTGGGAATGGTATTGACAAATGTGGTTTTAGTAAGTCAATTGTGCGTGCCGCAAGTTCCTCGAATCGCACGATAATCATTTCTGCCTAAACGCTGGACGCCGGAATAGAGCTGAACCATTTTTGTGGCGTGAGTCTTTCCATGATGACTTCCCAAGCGATTCAGAAGAAAGATAACAAAGCAGTATGATAAGAGTCACACGCACGTGATCTGTAGCATACTGAAAATGAAACCTCACAATATTTTTTTTTTATTTCCTCCTCCTCTCACCATCTAGGCAGACAAAACCGAAAATCACATGAAGAGTTTTCCTCTTAAGGCAACCAAGAAAACCATTCGTAAGCTTTTGACAAAGTCCATGTCCATACAGCAGGTCTGGCCATTGGGACGATTGAGGTCTTATAGAGAATCACCTTTGTTGTTGCAGAGGACTTTGTTTATTAATTTCTTTCTCAGCCCACAGCAGCAGCGATTGGCTGTAGTTATACTTCGTTTGATTTCAGGGCAGGTGTCATTGTCTGATTTAGCGTCAAAGCGGTTCCCAGCAAGACAAATTCTTTGACTACCTCAAAGCTATCTTTTTTGTAGCTTTACTCTGTCTGAGAGGTATGTTAAGACTCTGTGAGTCCTTTCTCTTTGACAGCCGACCAAGTAAATGTCTTTCCCTCATTTCCCGCAAAAAAAACTCACAGCGGTCTCCGCCCTAAAACTCACAAAGGTGCTATTGACATCGCGCTGTGTTCTTTCCGTAATGTCAATATCGTTGGCAGATGCGTGTAGACACTGACACCTACGCACTTGAACCTCGACGTCTAGGTTCGATCCCTGGTCTGTACAACGAAAATAAATTTCAAGGCCCCACCTCTTTCGAGTCGCTGACAATGCTTAAAGAGTACTTCCTGTCTAGAAAAAGCTTCTCAAACTTGGCGGTTCGGAGTCGGCATGAAACTGTAGGTGCCTTCCACTAGTGGCAGAACAATAGCACGCACAACACGAGTGGTTTCTGTGAAAAGCTAAGTTCTACGTGCGGTAGCGCCACCCCCCGGGTAGGGAGCACTTCTGGAAGATTGTTCGTCTGGCATTGGCGAGCGAGTTGTGGACCATTCTTTCAAGAATGTCTAAGTCATAAAATCACAGGTCTCGGTTAGGAGCGTGATGTAGCAACGTGCATTCTCCATCGTCATCCTACACAAACGGCCGAGTTTTGTAGGGATGCCAAAACTAGACATTGCATAGTTCGTCTCCACAAATGATTTGAGACGCGGCCTTAAAATGGATGAAAAGGTGAGGAGCATCGACTTGTTGCGTATTTTGTCCAAATTTTACTGTAGTGTGAATATTTGGTAGATGGTGGATTTTTCTGGCTCAAAAACCTTATTGGTATGGATCAGGTTGTTGACGAGCGGTCGATGCTCAGACTTAAGGTGGTGCAATTTAAAAGATCCATGTTTGTGGATCGGCTTGTGGATGATGCTGAGGTTCCATGAGCGGATGAAGCAGCTCTTGGTTGCTTCGAGAGGAAAATTCTTCGTGTGATTTTCGGTCCCGTCTGCATGGATGGTGAGTGGAGGAGGAGATATAACGACGAACTATACGGGCTATTCCACGGTGGTGGCCCGTGGCGTTGTGGGTATGTGCGTCGACCCCAACCTCGACGTCGTAGGTTCGATTCCTGCTCTGTGCGACGAAAACAATCTTCAGGACCCCACCTCTTTCGAGTCACTGACAATGCTCAAAGAATACTTTCCTGTCTAGAAAAAGCTTCTCAAACTTTGCCGTTCGGATTCGGCATTAAACTGTAGGTCCATTCCACTCGTGAGAGAACAATAGCACGCACAACACGAGTGGTTGCTGAGAAGCTAGGCCATGGCCCCCTACGGGCTGTAGCGCCACCCATATTATTATTATTATTATTATACGGGCTATTCAGCGACTTAGCCAGAAGAGTGAAGATCCAACGATTGAGATGGCTGGGTCATGTAGAGCGGATGGAAACCAATGCTCCGGCCGGAAAAGTCTTCGAATCCACCCCCGAGGGACGGCGCAGTAGAGTAAGACCGCGACTAAGGTGGCACACGCAAGTGGAAAGGGACCTCAACCAACTATGCGTGCGAAACTGGAGACAGCTAGCTGACTGGACAGAGCTGACTGGAGACGCTTGTTGGTAGAGGCCCAGGTCCACCCCGGACTGTAGTGCCACCTTAATTAAGTAAATTGGGAACTTGCCACCGATCGTGACGATGCGAGGCAATAAAGGTGCACACTGTTTCCGATTGACAGATTTGTTCCCACGCCCTCCTGACGGACAGTAGGCTTTTGGATTAAATTTGAATATTTTAAGGGACAAGACCGTCTTGCTCCACTTTGTAACCCTTTCAACATCACTACTTCACATCCAGTCTGTTTCTTTCTCATTGGTCAGCGATTTTGGCTACACTGCATCGAATTCTTCTTCTTATTTGCTTGGCGCTACAGACCGGGATGGACATAGGCCTCAACCAACAAGTCTCTCCATCTTTCGCCAGCTGCTCACTCCAATTTTTTCCACGCCATCTCGTTCGAGGACGTCCTCTATTGCATTGTTCCTTGCTGAGCATCGAAGACTCTTCGGGCCGGAGCTGTGAACTGCATTGATGCCACAAACAAAGACCTTCGCCAGTTTATTCGACGTTAAAATAGTGCTGGAACTTGTGTAACCAGGCAGTCAATGCATTGCATCAGCTTGATTTCTCCGCCCTCCCTTCATTTGTTGGATAGCAATTACAGTCGCACCATGCGTGCCGACAGTTGCTTGACTACGAAATTCACGGGTCGCCCTCTGACGTGATCAAAGGACTCCTCCTTGCCGCTAGTTGTCCTTAGTGACAATGCTAGTTGCTTAGCGGACCACAATTCAAAAGGTACTCCATGTAAATAGTTCTTGTGGCTTCGTTGTTTTTGATCCACTTGACTGTAGCCACGTTCCACCCCAAACTGAAGCAATCTACCTTTGCCCATCGTCAGCTTGCCAAATGGAAACAGGGGCACGGTTTATGCACGAGCCCCTGCTGCCCCCCTGCTCCATTGCCAAGGTCGGGGTAAACGACACGTTTAACGTATCAGCTAACCGTCGCATTCCCACCCCGGCCCTGCCAACCGAATCCACATTACACTCATTAACCACTGAAAAGGAGCTTTGGCAACAAATTAAAACTCTTTTGCGTTCTCACCCTCGCCTCGCACAGGGGGAACGTTGACGAAAATTGAATTTGAGAGGATGCTCTGGTACTTCCCAGACTCCATCGCCACCCCACCGGCGCCCCATGCAAGCACTCATCCATCATTTTCCGTGAAAGATGTCGTGTGCGTGTATCGTTTGTCAATATTTTCCGCCGAAATAACTTTTCACTCTCTCTTTCTCAGCCCGGTCGGGGATAATTAATCCGCCCACTTCCGACGTGCCCCCCATCATCATTGAATGTCACTCCGACAACTGGGATGATACTTAACGTAAACGAAAGTACCCCGCAACTTTCCGAAGTTCCACCGGCACTCCCGCCCGCGCCGACTTAACGTCACCGTCGCGTCGTCCTCCCCGCCATCATCGTTGCCGTTGTCCTGTCACATTACCCAATCCATCAAGGTGAAGGGCGGGCGCTCGGGCTTAAGAACCGAAAAATACGTCGTACCCTAAAAGTTTTGGTCGCTATTGTGTGATGTGATGTTGATGTTGATGTTGTTGTTGGCGGCCGTGGTGGTGGTGGCGGCAGTGCAGTTGTTTTCATTCGGAAATCGTTGGAATGTAAACTTAATAGACATCCTAGACAAGGGTATCCAAGGAGATGGGACACAGTACACACAGCTGCCGAGTGCGGAGTGGGCGGTGTGGGCGGTATGGGGTGTGTAACGAAAAATGGAACTGAAGTGGTTTCGTTGAACCGAAAACTTTTCGAGACACCGCTCTTTTTTTCTCTCCCCCGTTCAGCCTGCGCCGGCTGGATGCTGTTCCGCCAGGTAGATCGAGGAAGTTCCTGCCGATAAATGTCGGAGAGTGTAATTGCTAAGTAGACAGCTGGATGGCATTGTGTTTGTTCCGGCACGGCGGCGGCGGGCGGGGCCGGAGCGAGTTCCATTGATGGATTTCACTTTGGGAAATACAATTCGACAATGAAAATTTAATGGGGATAGAGGTGAGGGTTGCACTGGATCGGATGTTGTTGGAGAGGGGGTGACTATTTCAGGTGATTTGTCATGGTGACTGTTGTCTGGAGGTTGGTTTTAGTTTAATTGATTTGGTGAGGGTACACCGTCCATGAGATGGATTTGTTGTGGGAATGGTCTCGGTTTCAATGTCAGGGCTAGACGTGATGCGGCACATTGAACTGGCTCTGGGCGGTAGCATCCTTTGCCTTTGGAATCTAAGAAATTGAAAAGAATTTGTAAAGAACTCAGAGAAGGTGTGAGCTTAACCAACAATGGCTGGACGACGTGAGAAGTGGTGGATCTGTCATCTTTGTGATGTTCTTGAATCGAACATGGAATTGTGCAGCGACTTGATTGTGGCCTGTCTACTCGAGCAGATGGTGAGGCTTTTCGATATTGCATTGCTCTTGAGCCAGGACTTCTCCTCTTTTTAGTTTCTGCCTGAAAGACGCTACAATGAAGGGAAAGCATAGACAAATCTTCTTCTTTGATTGGCGCTACAGTCCGGGGTGGACCTGGGCCTCAACAAACATGCCTCTCCAGCCAGCACGATCTTTCGCCAGCTGCCTCCAGTTGCGCACACCAAGTTAGTTGAGGTCCTTTTCCACTTGTGTGCACCATCTCGTGCCTGTTCGCTGTCCCAATGGCTCGGTGTCGAAGACTCTTCGGGCCGGAGCTGTGGTGTCCATGCGCTCTACATGACCTAGCCATCTTAAGCGTTGGATCCGAAGACGCTTAACTAGGTGCATGCCGCTGTACAGCCCGTATAGTTCATGGTTGAACCTTCTCCTGCAAACGCCATCAACGCAAACAGGACCAAAGATCGTACGCAGAACTTTTCTCTCAAAACAACCAAGAGCTTCTTCATCCGCTTCCAACAGCGTCCATGTCTCTGCGCCATAGAGCAGGACTGAGTTTTATTCAAGGTCAATTTGGTGTTTCGAGAGATGGCACTGTTACCCAATTGCCTCTTGAGCCCACAGAAGCAGCGATTGGCAAGAGTAATTCTGCGCTTGATCTCGGTACTTGTGTTGTTGTCCCTATTTACTCCGGAGCCTAGGTAGACGAAGTCCTTGACTACCTCAAAGTTTCTGCTGCCCAATATGACGCTCTGTCCGAGACGTCGATGTTGTGCGTCCTTCCGTTCCGAGACAGCATGTACTTTGTTTTGCCCTGGTTTATCGCTAGACCCATTTTAGCCGCTTCCGCTTCAATGCCAGCAAACGCCTCATTGACGGCTCGCTGTGTTCGTCCAATCACGTCAATGTCGTCCGCGTAAGGAAGAAGTTGAA